>JAPYYA010002533.1:0-13885 GCA_028533165.1 Leontopithecus rosalia
TTTAAACCTGTGCATACTTCTTGGAATTCCTGTATTGTATTCTTCAGTTCCATTAATTCATTTACATTCCTCTCTAAGTTGTCTATTCTCATTAGGATTTCGTCAAACCTTTTTTCAAAGTTCTTAGTTTCTTTACACTGGGCTACAGCATGTTCTTTTAACTCACAGAAGTTTCTTATTATCCATCTTCTGAAGCCTGATTCTGTTAATAGGATGCGCTCGTTCTCCATCAAGTCTTGTTCCATTGTTGATGAGGAACTGTGATCCTCTTTAGAGGGAGAAGCGTTCTGATTTTGAGTATTCTCAGCCTTTTTATGCTGGTTTCTTCCCATCATTGTAAATTTATCCACCTGTCGTCTTTGTAATTACCAACTTTCAAATTAGGTCTCTGAGTGGACGTCCAAGTTGTTAATTCCCAGGGCCAAAATAGGAGCAACCCACTGCGCCGGCAGTGTTAAGACTGATGGTGCTTTTCTGCCTGGGAATCTCCTGTCTGGCTTCCTTCTTGAGTCCGTAATAGGCGTGCCTTCCCGTAGCTCCAAACCTCGGTCAGAAGGGGAACCAGTCCCGTTTACTCTGCACCAGGAGCTGCCACGCTGAGGTGCCAGCACAACCACTGTGCCGGCCACAAGAGTCACGCTGGCGACCTGTGTGGCTCTTCCAAACCTCGGTCAGAAGGTGAACCAGTCCCTTTTACTCTGCACTGAGAGCTGCTGCGCTGGGGTGCCAGCAAAACTGCTGTGCCAGCCACAGGAGTCGTGCTGGCGGCCTGTGCAGCTCCTTCAAACCTTGGTCAGAAGGGGAACCAGTCCCGTTTACTCTGCACTGAGAGCTGCCGCGCCGAGGTGCCGGCGAAATTGCTGCGCCGGCCACAAGAGTCGCACTGGCTACCCGTGCAGCTAGTGTCTTCTCTGTGCACTAGGAATCTTCTGCTCCGTGAGCGACCAAAATTTGTCTGAAAGTGTGGCTTCCTCTCGTTTTCTGCTCTTTCACTGGGAGCTGCAATCCCGAGATGTTAGTGATCAGCCATCTTGGATCCTCTCCCGCTTTCTTTTTTTAATAGTCTCGCTCTGTTGCCCAGGCTGGAGTGCAGTGGCGTGATCTTGGCTCACTGCAACCTCTGCCTCCTCGATTCAGGAGATTCTCCTGCCTCAGCCTCCCAGGTAGCTGGGATTACAGGCACCTGCCACCATGCCTGGCTAATTTTTGTACTTTTAGTAGAGACAGAGTTTCACTATGTTGGCTAGGTTGGTCTCAAACTCCTGACCTCAGGTGATTCACCTGCCTCAGCCTCCCAAAGTGTTGGGATTACAGGCGTGAGCCACTGCACCCAGCCTTTTTTTTCTTCTTTTTTTTTTTTTTTTTGAGACAGAGTCTTGCTCTGTCACCCAGGCTGTACTGCGGTGGTACCATCTCAGCTCACTGTAACCTCTGCCTCCTGGGTTTAAGCGATTCTCTTGCCTCAGCCTCCTGAGTAGCTGGGATTACAGGGACCTACCACCACAACTGGCTAATTTATGTATTTTTAGTAGAGACAGCGTTTCACCATGTTGGCCAGGCTGGTGTCGAGCTCCTGATCTCAGGTGATCCACCCACCTCGGTCTCCCAAACTGCTGGGATTACAGGTGTGAGAAACTATGCCTGGCTGGCTGGCTTGTTTCACTTAACATAATGATCTCTAATTGCATCCATTTTTTATGGCTAAACCGTATTCCACTGTGTATATGCACCACATTTTCTTTATCCATTCATCTGTTGATGGTCACTGAAGTTGCTTCCAAATCTTGGCTATTGGGAACGGTGCTGCAAGAAACACAGGAGTGCACATCTCTCTTTGATATTTTGACCCCCTTTCTTTTGGGTATATGCCCAGCAGTGGGATTGCTGGGTCATGTGGTAGCTCTACTTTTAGTTTTCTGAGGAATCTCCAAATTGTTATCCATAGTAGTTGTACTAATATAGTATATATAGTAATAACATACATTTAGTGCATAACATATATATATATATATATATATATATATAGTATACAACATATATGGAGGTTGCACTCATTTACATTCCCACCAACTGTGTACAAGGGTTTTTCTGTTCTCCACCTCTTCACCAGCGTTTGTTATTACCTGACTTTTGGATGTAAGCCATTCTGAGGTGAGATGACATCTCACTGTGAACTGCATGCTTCTGATGATCAGTGATGTTGGGCACCTTTTTATACGTCTGTTTGCCATTTGTATGTCTTCTTTTGAGAAGTGTGCGTTCAAATCTTGCTCATTTTGTTTTATCAGATTATTAGATTTTTTTTCCCGTAGAGCTGTTTGAGCTCTTTATATTCTGGTTATTAGTCCCTGGTCAGATGAGTAGTTTGCAGACATTTCTTCCCATTCTATGGGCTGTCTCTTCACTTTGTTGATTGTCTCCTTTGCTGTGCAAAAGCTTTTTTTTTTTTTAACTTGATGTGGTCTTGTTTGTTCCTTTTTGCTTGGTTGCCTGCACCTGTGGGGTATTGCTCAAGACATTTTGGCCCAGGTCAATGTCCTGTAGGTTTTCCCCAATGTTCTTGTAGTAGCTTCATAGTTTGAGGGCCATGGCATTCTTAAAACCTGATTTCCTTTCCTTAAAACTTTCATCTTGCATAGCATTTTTTTTAAGTAAACTGGACTGTCTAGGGAGCTGGGAGTTTGTGTGTCTGAAAATGTGTGGTCTTTTCTGTCTGTTTGAACTGTCTGTTTTATATGTTGCATGAACCCCGCTTTACCACGAATCTTATCAATGACTGATAAATATTGTCTATTGGAAACATTCTCTTTAAGAGGAGGAGACCATTCTGTGCAGCTCCTGCTGATTCAGCAAAGCTGAGGTCAGGTGGAACCCAGCTGGGCAGAGACTAGCGATTAGAAGTCTGTCACAGGCAGTGACAGTCCCCTTGCTCCGGGGAAGAACAGTGACTCTGGCTGTCCCAGTCTGTTTCAACAATGGAGGCTGTTTGTTTTTATTTAAATGGTGTGAATAAAGAAAGGAACCTTGGAGAACTAAGGCTGGAGCTGACCAGGCCTGAGCCAGGCCCTTGTGACAAGGCCCGTGTAGGGCCAGGGACCTACCTCTCTTTTCACCTGGAGCACCTGGTGGGGGCTGAGTGGGAAATGGGAGGGCCAGCAGTGAGCTGCAGGAATGGAATTCCATGGTGGAATCTTATGTCTCCAGAGTGGACAGACAGAAGCTTGTGTTTTCATTTCTAAGGACATCTGCCACGCCCTCCAGGCAGACCACATAAATGGTGTTTTTGGGTGTGGCCTGAGAGATTCTGTCTGATGGTGTACACTGATGTTAACCAGCAGCAATAGAATTGGACTCTTACTGACAGGGGAAGACAGATGAGAGATGATTTCCATGGGGATGTTGAAAATATGGACAATTCTGAAGACCTCAGGGAGCCACAGAGGGTTCCTGGCCAGGAGCGCCCCCCATTGCCCTGCGCCACCTTACTTTCCAGGCTTTGGCTCTGTGTGTCTGAATATATGGGGTTGCGGTGCTCCCTTCTAATTCACAGAAGGCGCTATATGGGCACCACACTGCCTATCCAGCTGAAATGGGCAAAGGCCTTTTCCCAGCCTGAGTGGTAGTGATTCAGCCAATTGCAGAAGTGGTATTTAGAGCTCACCCTTAAAACATAAAAGCAAGTTACGTTCAGACTGTATATAGGCAATGAGAAAATGCGATGAAATCCGACTGCATATGAATGGCCTCAGATTTCAGGGCCTTTGAGTGTGTCTTTGAGTGTGTCTGACTTGGGCAGCATCTTCTCCTTTTAGGTTTTGGGCTCGGTTTACCGTTAGGAAAATTAGTTTGCTGAGAGTGTCTCAGAATTTTGGCTTAAAAGAGAAAATATACCCTTTGGGAGGCTGAGGCGGGCGGATCACCTGAGGTCGGGAGTTTGAGACCATCCTGACCAACATGGAGAAACCCTGTCTCTACTAAAAATACAAAATTAGCCGGGCATGGTTGCACATGCCTGTAATCCCAGCTATTTGGGAGACTGAGGCAGGAGAATGGCTTGAACATGGGAGGCGGAGGTTGTTGTGAGCCAAGATTGCGCCATTGTACTCAAGCCTGGGCAACAATAGGGAAACTTCATTAGATAGAGAGAGAGAGAGAGAGAGAGAGAGAGAGAGAGAGAGAGAGGGAGGGAGGGAGGGGATGAAAATGAAAATGAAGATATACCCAGAAGACTTGAGGGGTGCTCAAAAAAAAAGTGTGTGCGTTTCAGAGGAGCACCTTGAGACTCCAGCTCCATCACCCCTGCCCTCATGGGCCTTCCTGGGAGAGCTCTCCATCTTGCAGCTGCCTTTTCCTCTCCTGGACACTCCTAAAGTGTTTTGGGTGCGGAGGATGGGATTAGACACTCAGGAAAGCCCAGAGCTAGATCCTGAAGCATCTGTGTGGGAAATGCTCATCTGTGCATGAAATGAGCATCTGCAAGTGAAGAAGTCCCATGTTGGGATCCGTTTGGCCTGCGCCAGGACACAAGCATGTGCACACACAGTGGGACAGGGAGTAGGTGAGGTAAGAGTGGGAAAATGTTGACAACTCTGGGAGCCGGTGACAAGCTGCTTGGTGGTTCCCTAGACAGGGAGTTCTAAATTGGCTGCTTTTCAGCATCAACAGATAAAAATCAATAGCCTTCCTGTATGTCACCATTAATCAATTAGAGTCTGTAATGGGAAAAGCAGATGCCACTCCCCCACAGTTTCTGGGAATAAACATAGTGTGTAAAGCTTAAAAGAAGAAAGCTATAGAACTTGACGAAGCCCAAGTCTGTGGAAAGGCTTACCATGTTCTTGGAATGGGAACATCAGCACCATAGAGATGGCAGTTCCTCTCCAGTTAATCTAGTGCAAGTATCGATGAGTAAATCCAATTAAATTCCAACAAGAGTCTTGTCTAAAATGTAACAGGTTGGGCCAGGCACAATGGCTCACGCCTGTAATCCCAGCACTTTGGGAGGCCAAGGCAAGTGGATCATGAGGTCAGGAGATCGAGACCATCCTGGTTAACATGGTGAAACCTTGTCTCTACTAAAAATAACAAAAAATTAGCCGGGTGTGGTGGCATGCGCCTCTAGTCCCAGCTACTTGGGAGGCTGAGGCATGAGAATCACTCAAACCCAGGAGACCGAGATTGCAGTGAGCTAAGATCGCACCACTGCACTCCAGCCTGGGCAACAGAGGGAGACTCTGTCTCAAAAAGAAAATAAAAGGTACCAGGCTGATTTTACAGTATCTCTGGACTCTCCCACATCCAAACTTACTCTTACCTTCATTCTCCCAGTTTGGTTAATGGCAGCACCATCCAGGCAACTGCTGATAACAAAAGCCTGTGAGTCATTCTGACTCCCCTTCCTTCCTCAGCCTCATCCCTCATCCAACCTGCCGGTCAGTCCTGACCACCCCAAAACCGATCGTGAGCTTCACCAAGTCCCCCTGTCGTCACTGCTGCCTCAGGAGTGTAGCCACTGCCCCATGTGCTTTCCTGGTCTACCCAGCAGCCTTTGGACGCGTCTCCTGGCCCTTCCCCGGCTCCCCACATAGTGACCTGCCTGAGGCCCACATGGCCCTCTATACTCTGCCCCTGCCTCTTTCTCCACGCTCATCTCCCACCATTTCCTGGGCTCACTGCATTTAGCAGCCTGGCTTGTTCCTGCTCAGAATCTTCAGACCCCCACCCACCCACCTGCCTGCACTCTCTCCCCCAGGGAATATGGTTTGGACCTGTCTCCCCATCCAAACTCATGTTGAAATGTGATCCCCAATGCTGGAGGTGGGGATTGGGGGCGGGTGACTGGGCCATGGGGGCAGTTTCTCATGAATGGTCAGCACCATCCCCCTTGGTGTTGTCGTCATAACAGTGAGTTGTCACAAGATCTTATTGTGTAAAAGTGTATGGCACCCACCCCCCCTCTTGGTCCTGCTCCTGCCACGTACGATGCCTGCTCTGCTTTCCTTCTGCCACGAGAAAAAGCTCCCCAGGACTCCCAAGAAGCAGATGCTGCCATGCTTCCTGTATAGCCAGCCTATAGATTCATGAGCCAATTAAACCTCTTTTCTTTATAAACTACCAGTCTCAGGCATGAACACACTAACACCAAGGTTAGCCTGGATGCTGCCTCCTCCTCCAAGGCTCAGCTCAGTGACTGCAGTGAGACCTTCCTGACCTCTGTGGTTGGAATACCCTGCAGCCCCACACAGCAGCTGTCTCTGCGGCACACCTGCTTTCCTTCCTTCTTAGTGCTTATCACTGAAATTGCCTTATGCGTGTGCTTGCGTGGATGTCTTCCGTTGCAAAAATGCAACCTCCATGGGCGTAGGTTGAATTGGGTGTCCCAGAACAATAAACCCGGGATAACTTGTGATCTTATTTGGAAATAGGCTGTTTGCAGATGCAATTAACATGTGGGTTAAGATGGGATCTTACTACTATAGGGTGAGCCCTTAATCCAATGTGACTGGTGTGCTTATAAGAAGAAAAGGGACATGGAGGCAGACACACGTGGAGGGGAGAATGTCATGTGAAGGCACACAGGGAAGACACCCATGTAGCAATGGAAGCAGAGATGGGGGTGACACTGCCACAAGCCAAGGAATGCCTGGGCTGCCCGAAGCGGGGACACACAAGGGAAGATGGCCCTGCCCACGCTTGATCTTGGGTTCCTGGCGTCCAGTCTGTGAGACAAGTTTGCTGCTGTTTTAAGCCCCCCAGTCTCTGGTTCTCAGTTACAGCAACCCAGGCAAGTAATTCAGGACATCGGGTATGTCGCTCAGTACGTCACCTTCACACTGCCTGGGGTGGGAGGGAGGCACGGCACATGCTGTTGAATGATGAAGGGCTGGCAAACAATAGCCAAGATTTTGAAAAAGATCAGCAAAGACAGACTTGATTTACCAGATAGCAAAACGTTGTAAAGCCCTAAGCCCCGTGGAGGCTGTCAGCACCAATCAACACAGTGGCGTGGAGGACTCAGAACAGGCTCAGATGAGCAGGGTTACTTCATTTCTTCTCAAGGTGATGGCCTCAGTCAGTCAGGGAAAGGTGAGGTGGTGCTCAGCATCTGCTGTTGGTGTGGTTGATCAGTGCAGTGCCTACGAGGCCCCTGCTCTATTCAGCTGGATATTCACCAGGCCTTGGCCGGTCTGCGTGGAGAGGAGTAGGCTGGAGACCTTGGCTGACCAGCAGGATGCTGCTTGCTGCTCCACTTCCAGGGGAGGGAGGGGTCTTCCTGGCCATTCTCACAGGTGGCTGTACACACAGCTGTCCTTCTGGTCACTAGCTCCTCCAGGAGCCAGAATCCCTTATATTCCCAGCCTTACAGAGTCCCGGGTTTATGCAAGGGGCATTCCATGTTACAAGAGTTACCACACCTGACTGGGCACAGTGGCTCACGCCTGTAATCCCGGCACTTTAGGAGGCTGAGGCGGGCGGATCATGAAGTCAGGAGATTGAGACCATCCTGGCTAACACAGTGAAACCCTATCTCTACTAAAAATACAAAATTATCTAAGCGTGGCAGCACGCACCTGTAGTCCCAGCTATTTGGGAGGCTGAGGCAGGAGAATCACTGGAACCCGGGAGGCGGAGGTTGCAGTGAGCTGAGATTGCGTCACTACACTCCAGCCTGGGCGACAGAGCAAGACTCTGTCTCAAAAAAAAAAAAAATACCACACCTAAGGAAGCCTGCCTGGCATCTTCACCGAGGGATTATAATTCACTTATGGATCTTCCCTGTCCAGAGGCAGTTTGCCAGTCAAGGTCATTTTACCATCAGCAATGTTGTCTAGTAACAGAGTGGACGCTCCACCTTGATTGGGGTCCCCAGGGAACCAGAGCTAGGAAATTAAGCGAACATCAAATTATCATACAGAAGGGAGGAAAGATTTTGTTAAGCGTGCGACCAGAACTATCCATGTGGACAGTGAGTGAGAGTCCTACGTTTTATCACACACTAAATGCAGAGATGTTGATTTAAATGTAAAAAAAAATACAACTTTCAAAGTATGAGGAGAAAATATAGGAGATGCCTTCACAGTGTGATGGTATGGAAAGACTTTCTAAGGAAAGCATCCAACTTAGAAGTCACAAAGGAAACAAACCTCACAAATGTTAAGAACTATTTGTATTGAAGCGTAACACACATAGAGAAAAACGAACACTCTAAGCGTTCAGCTTCATGAATCTTCACCAGTGAGCACATCTGCATAGGCAGCCTGCAGATCTGGAGAGAGCATTTGCATCCCCGTCCCCCGCATCGGAATGATAGATTTGCCTACATAAAAATGGAAAACTCCAGTATATCAAAAAGACACTGTAGACATACTAAAAAGACAAGCAGCGGCCCAGAAGGAAAGTTTGTGCAGCCCTCTGTCACATAGAAAAAGGCCAAAGATGGATGATCGGAGCGTATAAAAGAACTCCCATAGTTCGTGAAGAAGAAGGACAAATGGTTCAACAGGAAAATTGGCAAAGGATATAATGAGCAGTTGCCGTTCTCCGAAGGAAAAATACAAATGGCCGAAACAATGGAGCTGGTGTAGCCGGCTCTGCCCGGCACGGCCATTGGCGTGTGGCCACCGTTGGGTGGATGAGGGCTGCTTGCCCGGTCTCCAGCCCCACTCTCCTGCCGTCTCCCGCTGTGATTCGGGCACGGAGCCCAGGCCCCAGGTGGCAGAAGCATACCCTGCTAACTGAGCAGCTACCACGGCTCCTGGCTTCACAGCCATGGCCTGGCACCTGTCTCCCTCCCCTTAGCCTGTTTTCCCATGGGACATTTGGTTGTCTCTGTGCAGGCTCTGAGCTGGTTCCATGGGCTTCCAGACAAGCCCAGATTGAACCTACCATCTAGGGAGCACACCTGCGTACCTTCCAGCTGAGACCTTGAGACACAGCCCCGGGGAGCCAAGCTCAGGGCTGGGAACATCCAGGCGGGGCTCAGGTGCTTGAGGCTGACAACACCGTGGTACAGGACCAGGAGTGGCAAGGGACGCTAAGGGGGCCATGGTATTCAGAAATTGGGGCAAGTGGTGGGTGGGACATCCTGCCTCAAAAGGCCAGGGTTTGGGAGGGCAAGGAGGCCCCCTGGCAGGGGTTGGGGCAGGCATCCCAGGCAGGCAGTGTTTGTTCTGTGAAGCGGGCTTCCCCGGAGAGGGGTCTGGAACAGAAGGTTGTCATGCGCAGGTAGCTGGGAGACCTGGTGTCTTTGGAGCTGCGCGGCTCCTGATAGCGGATGACAGATTTCAAGCCCTGCTCAGCCCAGTGTTTCTCATACACATTTGACCTTTGGTTCACGGCACACAGCGCAACAGCTTCTGGTCCAGCAGTGCACCTCGGGATGCAGTTTGGGAATCCTGGGGATGACGTTAAGATTCTGGGGCCAAGTTCTCACCTAGCCAGAAGCAGAAGCTGATTTCAGGTACAGACAGCCATTGGTAACATGGAGGAAGCTGTTTCCAAATCCACAAAACGATGGTACCGGGGGTCACTTGAGAAGGTTTCTTCTGCCCTTTTGTAAAAAATACCGGATGTTTTCCCGTGGTGATAGACAGGGCCTCTGTACATAAGCAGGCACATACGGAGCAGGCCAGAGTCACAAACCGTATGTGCCTGAGATGCACCGTGTGCGGGGCTCTGGATAAGGACGCAGGATTCATGCGTTTGCTCAGCTGGATTTGGCTCTCCGTTCCTTCATCTTTCTTGGACCACGTGTCCTGGTGTTCAGAGGCTCCTGAGAGCTGGGCCGCAGCAGGCAGTCTTTGTAGTCCCTCTAACAGGTCCCAGTGGGTTCCTAACTCGTGCTCATTTTCTTGGCAAACAACAACAAATAAAAAAATCAGAGAGGCCTGAAAAATGAATTCTGGCCTGTTTTCTAAATTCTGGATTGAACTAGGGAGTAGGAGCTGACAGCCCCCAGCCTTCTGGAACTGCGTCTTGTCTTCAGTAAACACACCCCCACCATCCCTGACCTGCCCCACCGTGGCCAGCCTCTTTTTGAAGCCTTGCCTTACAGCACGCTCTCCCCAAAGCTGGGCCCTCACGCTGTCCCTGGGAGTGCGGGTGGAGGTGGGGTAGCATCCTGTCCCTGTCCCTGTCCAGCAGTGCCGCTCCAGGCCAGGGTTCCTCTTCCCTCCGTAAGAGGGACCGGCTGGACTCCATTGTCCTCCTTTGCCACGCCTCTCCATTCATTGAGGAGCTGAGTTCCTGGCTCACTGGGTCTCTCCTCTCCTCCTCTGTCCCAGTCCTGGGTGAGGTCATGGGGAGGCTGATCCTGCTTGCTCTGTTGGCCTCTCACCCGCCACCCTCCTGCTGCCCTGCTCTCCACCCCGCTCCCTCTCCTGCACACTTCTCAGGCAGTATCCCCCGCTGAGTGACTCCAGCCACCCCCCGCCCTCCTCTGCACCCTGCAGGCACTCCTGCTGCTGACTGTGGCCGGAGAAACGCGCAGTGATCTTGACTGCGGTGTGAGGCCTCATCGGGGATTTCCAGTGCTGTGTGGAATCCAAAAATCTTACTGCATTTCTCCAGTCATCTGGCCTCCGGGATGACTATTTCACATCTTCTCAAGCCTTAGACACCTCACCCCCCTCAAACCTGATGATTTTGCTTCCTAGTTCACTGAGAAAATGAAGGTAACTAAGAACTAGCCCGCGCACCTACTCCCTGGCTCTTCCCCTCGTCCACAGATCCTGTCCCTTCTCGTCTTTTAAGACATGACTCCTGCAGTTTCCCCCTTTCCTTCCCAGCTGGGCCATTTGCACCATTTTATCAGCAGCCTGTCATAGCTCACGTTAAGGAACCCTCTCTTGACTTTGGCTCCTGCCTCCTGGTTTTCTCATGTGACGGGGCTGTCTACACACCTTCCCTCCTCCCAGTCTCCCTTGAAGCAGCTCCAGCCAGGCTGTGTCCTCCCACCCTTCTGAGGTCCCCAGGGCCTTTCCCCGGGGTCCCTAGGACCTTCTACTTGCTGAGTCTTTGCTCCAGTAGCCTCGTCCAGGGGATCACACCTGCTTCTGGAGGCATTTTCTTCGCTTGGCTTCTCTTAGCTCTGTTCTCTTCATATTCCTTCCTCTCTGCCTGTTTTTCTCCAGGGCCTAGAACCATGCCTGGCACGCAGTGGACATCTAGACTCTGTTGAGTGGTGAAACTGAAGTGTGACAGGGTGTGTGGCTTCCCGCCTCAGGCTCCCTCAGTTCCCAAAGCCGTGCCCCTTCCTGGATCTCATGTAGCAAAAGGAGGCATAGGTGGGTTGCACCACATGGCTTCTGAAGGAGTATGTGTGAGTGTGTTCCTGTTCCTGTGGAAATAGGGAGGAGGTCCTGAGGGAGGAGGAGCCTTCCCAGGACTCGCCTGAGGGAGAAGAGCTGGGGAGGAACAGAGGAACTGGTTTGGCAGGTTCAGGAAGAAGTGAGTGAAGAAGCTGGAAAAGTAGCCAGGATCAGAACCTCCAGCCGCAGGACCTAATTTGTTAGGGCCTAATTAGGGGTGACTGCATGAGGCTGTGCAACCTGGAAGCCCCGCTCCAGGACTCCCTGGTGGCCAGGAAACATTGCTCCGCCCCTCCTTCCTGTCGAAAGAGAAGGTGCACACACTTGGAGAAAAGTGGGTATTTTTGTGCTTCGTTCTTGTTCCCGCTGAGTAGGAGGGTCGGGGCCACAGGCCCAGTGAAGACACAGCCTGGTCCTGCCCGTGCTGCCCTGTCCTGAAGCATAAGTTACTGCACAGCTGCCCATCATGCTGGGCTCTGCCACTGGCTGCCCGAGCAAGTCTGGCACTGGGCCTGGCTTTTTAAGGTGTTGTTATTTTTTATTTCTTATCTTCTTATTTTTAAGGGAAAATAAACTACAGAGACTCAGTGGCCAATCCTGTGCTCAAGTCCTCTTGTTAGGGGAGCCAGCCTCCCTCTTTGGCCGTGGCTCAGTGCAGAGAGGGGTGTGGGGGAAGGCCCACCCGCCCCACAGATGGGCTTCTGGCTCGGACTGCAGGAAACCAAACTTTCTCACATTCTCTCTGGCTGGGGTGTGACCGGCACTGGTGGGAGGCGGTGTGTTTGCTGAGGGGGTGCGTTCAGAGTGTCCCCTCACTCCTTGGCTCTCTCATGTGGCCTGGACGTTTTGGTGCAGGAGCGGCAGAGGGAGGACAGGAGAGTCCCTTAGCGGGCTGATGTGTGTCTGGCCAGCTGGCTTTGTTGTGGCTCAAAGCTTCTATTTCAGACAGATGTTTTGATTCCTCCTCTGCTTAGCAACCAGCCCGCAGCCTGGCTCCGCCTTGGGAAAACCATTGTCTTTCTGAAGAGCTGCTTCAGTTTCAGAACTGATAACTCTGGAAGGAGCAGCCACCAGCCAGTCAGAACTGAGCTCAGAGGTAGCACATGTGGGAGACTTTGGCCCCTTGAGACCTCGAAACACAAGAAGATGGTTTCATATGATGTCCAAGAATGTGGCCACAAATGCTCCCGCAGTCTCGGGCTGCCTGCGTTGTTAAATGACCTTCTTATTTTTCTGGCCTGCAGGCAGGGCTTCGTCAGCATTTCCTTACGGCGTGTTATTGCAGAAAATATTATTCAAGAAAGAAGAGCATGCGGTTTGCTTGGTGCCTGAGCTGGACTGGCTCCGGGTGAGCAGAGCCCTCACACAGGGCAGACCTGTGCACGGCCGCTGCCACCGAGACCAGCCTCTGCCTTGGATGGTCTGACCCACGGAGCTCTGTTCTGGGACCCAGAATCCACGAGCCACATTTGCTGTGCTGTGGGACAAGCCACCGTTCCCCTGGGAGCCTCTCAAGCGGTGGCTGTTTCTCTTCTGCACCCTTCGAGCACTGGGCCTGGAGACCGCGAGCTCCCAGCCTCCTCCAAGGATAAGCCTGTTCCCTAAGTCCACAAGGCCAATCCGTTATTTATAGTTCACCTGTAGTTGCTCTCAGTTCAGAGGCCTTTTACCAATTTGGACTATTTTTATCATAAACCATGTTGTTCAAGTAGCTTAGACAAGTTTTCACAGGTTTCCAGGGAAATAGGACTGGAAAGTCAACCCACTGTCAGAGTCTCTTGCCAAACGATTGTCAGAGGCATTTGAACCAGAGTGACTCCATCTTGAATAGGGGCTGGGTACAATGAGGCTGAGATCGGCTGGGCTACATTCGCAGGCGGTTAGGCACCCTTAGTCACAGGGTGAGATACGAGGTCAGCACAAGACACAGGTCATAAAGACCTTACAGCTAAAACAGATTATGATAAAGAAGCGGGCCAAAACCACCAAAACCACGATGGCGATGACAGTGACCTCTGGACATACTCACTGCTCTTTACACACTAATTATAATGTATTAGCATGCCAAGAGACACTCCCACAAGCGCCGTGACAGTTTATAAATGCCATGGCAACATCAAGAAGTCACCCTGGGCTTTCCTTCTCCCACAATTCCTCGCGCTCTTTCTTTCCGCCTCGGACCCGACAGAATGGCTCCCACAAAGAAGGGTGGCGAGAAGAAAAAGGGCCGTTCTGCCATCAATGAGGTGGTGACCCGAGAATACACCATCAACATTCACAAGCGCATCCATGGAGTGGGCTTCAAGAAGCGTGCCCCTCGGGCACTCAAAGAGATTCGGAAGTTTGCTATGAAGGAGATGGGAACTCCAGATGTGCGCATTGATACCAGGCTCAACAAAGCTGTCTGGGCCAAAGGAATAAGGAATGTTCCATACCGAATCCGTGTGCGGTTGTCCAGAAAACGTAATGAGGATGAAGATTCACCAAATAAGCTCTATACTTTGGTTACCTATGTACCTGTTACCACTTTCAAAAATCTACAGACAGTCAATGTGGATGAGAACTAACCGTTGATC
>JAPYYA010002534.1:0-13884 GCA_028533165.1 Leontopithecus rosalia
CTCAGCAAATTGACACAAGAACAGAAAAGGAAACACCGTATATACTCACTCATAGGCGGGTGATGAACAATGGGAACACATGGACATAGGGAAGGGAGCACCACACACTGAGGTCTATTGGGGGAAATAGGGGAGGGACAGCGGGGCGGGGAGCAGGGGAGGGATGGCATGGGGAGAAATGCCAAATATGGGTGAGGGGCAGAAGGCAGCAAAACACATTGCCACGTGTGTACCTATGCAACTATCTTGCATGTTCTGCACATGTACCCCAAAACCTAAAATGCAATAAAAATTAAAAAAAACAGATTAAATCATAAAGTTATATATTGGAAGAACTTTAAGAAATAATGTGAAATTTCTGAGTTTGTGCTGATAATTTCCAAATTAAATAAAACCCCCAAACCTAAAATGCAATAAAAAAAAGAAAAAGTAGTTTATCTAATGCCTCTCTGTATAGTTTGTGAAAAAGTTATTTGTGTGGTGCCAGAATGTTGAGAAATCATATATGTTAACAATATTAATATCAGAGTCAGTGAAACTTTTTGTGATATCATCTTTAACTCAACCAATAATGTGTGTACTAAGTGCCAGGAACTAGGGATACTGTGAGTAATATATACTTGTCCCTACAAAGAACTCATTTTATATGGATTAAAAACAGAAATACTCACAATGTAATATAGTAAGTACAAAATAGTAATATGCATCAAATTCATATAAGACTTGAGAATCAAGAGGAGATATCCCAAACCTGAGGAAAAAATGATATATTAAGCAATTTGGTGTTTTTTTCCTTCAGTAACTAGATGTGGGAGGGTTGAATCATTTTATGTAGGTCAGAAAAACATCTGATTAGCACTAACTTGTCTAGGGTTTGCTCCTACTTCAAATAAGTGATAAATTTACTGGAATTGTTACTTCCCTTATCTTTTAAAACACTCTGGTCTCCCTTATAAGTGCTTTAAAAATGCAAATCTTGTAATGTGCAACTGGTTAATTAGAAATGTTTCCTTAGATTATGTAACATATAAAGTATTTTTTAAAGTCACATCACTAGCTAACATGTGAGTGCTCCTAAGCACACTGAGTGTGGATATCATAATTTATATAAAGTTTCCTCTGAGACTGAAAGCTACAAAACACATTTTCTCTTTTTTATTTTTATTTTGCTTTCTGCAATTTCAGTTACAAGATGTATTTCCCTAAAAATGTGAAGGAATTTTTTGTTGTTGTTGCCTTTAAAGCAGGAAAGTTTTAATGAATCCGTGAGCTAGTTGCTGTAATCTGAATTATTTAATTTATAACAGATAAAGCATATTTTTTAATCTGAACAGTCTGTACCTTAATATATTTTAATGTATATAGCTAGCTTGGATCAGAGCTTATATTTCCCCATATACACAGAGAAGTTCTTGTTTAGTATCTCCTTGACTTTTCCATGAAAAGTTGATGTCAGCTTCCATTGTCAATGAAGCTGTTAATTTCTTTTGGCTGTTCCAAACAAAGTAAGCATCACTTCTTCAACTTGTTTCCTTCTTTCCCAAGTTTCTCATCCTCAATAATCACATGGCAGTAATGCTGATTTTAATGTCAGTCAGAAGGATTATTAAATATGGGACATCTATTTTATTTTAAAAACTAGTTTCTGCCTATTTTTCAAGTTGTAGAAAAGAAACGGTGCCAGTTCCATGTATTTAAACACACCATGTTGAAATGTACCAAATTAATTTTAAACAAATGTCCTAGTTATGATAGAACTAATCATAATAGAGAGTCATAACTATTTCCAGGCCTCCCCACATGTTAGAAACATAAAATAATTTTCATCTATTGTAATATTTAAAAAGGCATCCTAATGTATTTGAAGGTAAGTAATACCCATTTTACATATTAATATTTGACTATTTCATGTTTGTAACCAGAACCACAGTTCATGTATAAATGAAATGCTTCCAGTTTTAAAGTGCTTGTATTTGCTTGATTCTCATAATCCTCACAATAACTCTAGAGTGGGAAGTGTTTTTCAATCATCTTTGTTAATCAGCAAAAATAAAAAATGGTTGTATGTTTACAATAGCAGTCAGCAAACTACAGCCTGAAGGCCAAATCTAATCTACCTGTTTTTGAAAATAAAGTTTTATTGAAAGACCAAAAAAAAAACCAACCAAAACCTAATCTAGTCATGAGGCACTAAAAATTATGGCACTGCCTTTTTTGACCTTGTTTTAAAAGAAAATGTTAATGAGATCTGTTTTCATTGATGATAAATGTAATAAAAAATTTAAACAAATATTTCAAAATTTTTATTATATGTCAGATGTTTCATTGATGTGTTAATATTATTAAATATGTTATTTATATATAAAAGTTAAAGACATGCATTTTTTTCTTAAGGGTTTATTTTACCCAAAGTTACTAGATGGTCACTACTACCTTTTATAGGGTTACTATCCCAGGGAAAGTCCCAGTCACAACTGATTTCCACAGGTCAGAGTGAAAACGTGATTATATAAATACCAAAATAGATAAAATGTTGACTTTTCAAAGTTCTCAGTCACTCAATCAATCAAGATGCATATTTAATCAGTATTTCCTATGGATCAAGCACTGTTAAAACTACCTCGGCTTTAGTGATGGTCAATTTTATTAAAAAAAAAACTTAAGCAGAAATATTGAGTTGCATAGAAATTGTCATTTGTTCTCCAAGACTCTGTCTCCAGTTTTTTTTTTTTAACTTTTATTTTAGGTGTGGGTGTACATGTGAACGTTTATTATACAGGTAAACATGTGTGATAGGGGTTTGCTGTACATATTATTTCATCACCCAGGTATTAAGCTCAGTACACAATAGTTATTTTTTCTGCTCTTCCCCCTTCTTTCACACTCCCCCCTCAAGTAGACCCCAGTGTCTGTTGTTTTCTTCTTTGTGTTCATAAGTTCTTCTTACATTGGAATGATGTCTGTGCTTTTATGGCAGTAAATGACATATTTAAAAATCTAACCCCAAAGTCAAGTTTTCCTTCAAGAACATGAAGCTCATGTATGTTTTTTTCTCTCTGCTTCTCTCTTTCCATTCCTTAATTGTTCCCTTCTTCCTTCTTATTCATCTTTAGTTGTTTTATTTGTTATCATGACAATGTGTAAAGCCACTTCCAAAATGATAATCTTATTTTTATGTATTGTTTGTCAAGGGACTGAATGAAACCTTCAGGTATATGTCATGTCAGTAGAATTACTAACAGTTATAGTTTTCCTTAAATCAAACTCAATGATTTTTTTTGATGTGTAAATCAAAATAAAAATCTACCCTCAATCCAGTGAAAATTCCCAGGCCCACATCTTCACAGCACACAGAAATAGCCAAGAATTATTACTACATACACTAGTTGCTGATTCCAGAGTTAATGGTTGCTTTCCTTTTTAAATAAAATTTAAACAAAAAGAAAATAATTCAGAAAAGATAGCATTTTGAATTATTGTTTTAAGCAAATGACAAAATGGATTTAGTCAGATTTTATTTAGTATTATGATAAATAACTCTATATACTTAAGTAAGACTATAATAATATCTAATTTTCACAATGTTTGTAAAAATTTTTTTTCTTTTAGCTGATAATTTACCATCAAATACTGGTTATATATATTACAAGACGTTATAAACTCACTTCTTTAGATGCCTGTTTTGTATGATTAACTTTGAGAATTATTACCATTTTTGTTTTCTGTTTGTGTGTGTGAAGATTCATCATGCTAGGGTTTGACTGTTTATAGTGTAAATACTATGTCAAGTCTCGACTCAAAATCTTTCTGGTGTTAGATGCTTAATTTCTTCTTGAATTAATGCTGCTGCTTTATTTTTTCTTCTGTCGTGTTATGAAAGCAATTTTGAAAAATCTGTAATCAAAAGTACACGATTTTCCTTCATTCAGCCAATGTTGAATTTTTATTTATAACATTTTCTGACAGTGTTATATAGGTTAGTGATACTGCTAAAAATATTTTCTCTTAAAGATAATATAATATCAAAAGTAAAGCCTGCAAAAATGAGAAAATCTCTCTATTTAGTACCATTTTGATATGTGTTTTTAAATTTGTTTAATGAAAGTCACAAGTAACCACAAATAAAATCAGGCACCATGCTTACTGGTAGATATGCTAACTCCCTTTATATAATTTTCCTAAAACTTATGAAATGTGCTTTACATTTTACATAATAATTTTATCAATTATAAAAATCAGTTGAAGTAAATATATTTCCTATTAGAATTTGCTTTGAGGTAAAAGATTAACAACATATTCTTTATGTGAAAAAATAAGGAAATATAATCAATAAGTTATATTCTGTTTATTCTGCCAGTTGGTATTTTTCCTTTACTTCTCTTGAAATAAAATTTTAAATGTCATAATGAAGAATTTTTTTTTGGTTTTGTTTTGTTTTTGAGATATAGTCTTGTTCTTTCACTTAGGCTGGAGGGCAGTGGCATGATCTTGGCTTACTGCAAGCTCTGCCTCCCAGGTTCAAGGGATTCTCCTGCCTCAGACCCCTGAGTAGCTGAGATTACAGGCGCAGGTCACCATGACTGGCTAATTTTTGCATTTTTAGTAGAGATGGAGTTTCACTATTTTGGCCAGGCTGGTCTCGAACTCCAAGGCTCAAGCCATCCGCCCACCTTGACCTCTCAAATTGTTGGGATTACAGGCATGAGCCACTGTGCCCAGCCTCAGTTCTACTCTTATACTTAGATTTTCTTAGAAAGTGATGATTTATAGTTTTCTCAAAATCCGTAGTTATGTAGATGTCAATTTTCTTACCAGAAAGTTAGAGAATGAAGTAGAGATAGTTTTGCATGTTATTTATTGATTGTAATTCAGTTGATGATTCTCTTTCAGAAAGTGCTGGGAGAGTGAATCATTGGTGAATTTCTAAAGACTATCAATCTTTTCCTACCTCTTGAAACTTCCTCCTTTCTCAGTTCCACTGAGTGTAAAGTAGAATTCATCAGTACAGTTGTTTCCACACAATAGTTTTTATGTTATTTATTAAAACTCTTTCTCAGGCTTTTGCCATTTATTGGTATTTTTAAACGACTGCAAAAGATGATTTATATGTTTAGATCTAGAAAACATCTTTGTCTATTTTTAGGATAAGGACAGAGGATGATTATAATGACACTAATTTTCAGAAACTTAGCTCCAGAAGACATTAAGTTAACCACCAAGATTAACTGCAATTAAAATAGATCATTGGATATTCTGGCTGCTTTTCTGTTCCTCAGAGGTGAGACTTCAGTTGCTCTAGACATGGCTGGAGTGTATGAACAATTTCACATATACACCATGGAATATTATGCAGCAATCAAAAACGATGAGTTCGTGTCCTTTGTAGGGACATGGATGAACCACACACTGAGGTCTATTGGGGAAATAGGGGAGGGACAGCAGGGGGGGAGCAGGGGAGGGATGGCATGGGGACAAATGCCAAATATGGGTGAGGGGGCAGAAGGCAGCAAAACACACTGCCACGTGTGTACCTATGCAACTATCTTGCATGTTCTGCACATGTACCCCAAAACCTAAAATGCAATAAAAATTCAAAAAAAAAAAGAAAAAAAAAATCGAATTTCAAAAAAAAAAAAGTATATGAACAATTTAAAGACTGATTTATGAAACCACTCTATCCTTCAAACAAGTATCAATTTATACTCATACTAGTAGACTTTGACATTTCATCTCTCATAACAACAGTGTTTTACCCGCAGTATCATTTCGTTTTATTTGATAGATGAAAAATATTTCTCTCCCTTCCCTCCTTTGAGACACTGTCTTGTTATGTCACCCAGGCTGGCTGTAGTGCTGTGGCATGATCATAACTCACTATAGCCTTGACTTTCTGGCCTCAACCAATCCTAACACCTCAACCTTTCAAAGTGTTGAGATTACAGATGAGACCCACCATTCCCAGCCTTAATTTCAATTTGCTTGAATATTTTAGAACACATTTTTTAGCCATTTGTGTTTCTGTTGGATGAGTGACTTGTATGCTCATGTTTTTTGCCAATTTTCTATTATTATTAATTTTAGTTCATTTTAAAGAATTTTTAATGCATTTAAGAGGTTAGCTTTTGTATCTTAAATTGTTCTTCATGAGCCACCTAACGTCTTTGGTTTTTTAAATTGATATATTAGAGTTGTATATATTTTTGGACTTGTGATATTTTGATACATGTACACAATGTGTAACTATCAAATCAGGGTAATTGGGATATCCCTCTACTCAAATATTTATCTTTGTGTTGGGAACATTACAATTCTAATCTTCTAGCTACTTTGAAATATATGACAATTATCATTAACTATAATTTTTCTACTGTACTATCAAATATTAGAACATAGTCTTTCTATCTAACTGCATTTGTGTGCCCATTAAGCAACATCTCTTCATCCCCCACCCCTTTCTTTTCCTGGCCGCTGGTAAGCATCATTCCACTCTCTATCTCCATCAGTTCCAGTTTTTTAGCGCACACATGTGAGTGAGAATGTGTACTATTTATCTTTCTGTGCTTGGCTTATTTCACTTAACATAATGATATCCAGTTCCATCCATGTTAATGCAAATAAAAATTTTTACTTTTTATGCCTGTATAATATTCAGTTTTTCATATGTGCCACATTTACTTTATCCCTTCATCTGTTGACAAGCATTTAGGTTGATTCCATATCTTGGCTATTGTGAAGTGCTGTAGTACACATGGGAGTGCAAATGCCTCTTTGACAAATGGATATTCTTTATTTTGGATATATATCCAGGGTTGGATTTGCTTGGCCATATGGTAGTTCTATTTTTAGTGTTTTGATGAACTGCCATACTGATTTCCCATAGTGGCTTTCCTACTTTACATTCTCATCAACATTGTATTGTTGCTAGCATTTGTAATTGTTTGTCTTTTAGATGATACCTATTCTAACTTGGGTGTGGTGATATCTCATTGTGATTCTGATTGGCATTTACCTGATGTTGAGGATTTTTTCATGTAACTGGTTATTTGTATGTATTCATTTGAGAAATGTCTACTCAGGGTTTTTCCCATTTCAAAATTGGATTATTATTATTATCTTCATTTATTTGCTATTAAGTTCCTTATCCATTCTAGTTATTCCTTGTCAGATGGATAGTTTGTAAATATTTCCTTCTTCCATTCTGTAAATTGTTTCTTCACTTTGTTAATTATTTTCTTTGCTGTACAGAAGCTTTTCGGCTTGATATAATCCAATTTCTCTATTTTTCCTTTGATGCCTGTCCTCTTGAGGTCTTATTTAAAAACTCTTTGCCCAACAAGCATCTTGTAGTATCTCCCCAATGTTGTCTAGTAGTTTCATAGTTTCAGGTCTTACTTTTGGGTCTGTAAGCCATTTTGAATTGAATTTTGTATATGGTGAAAGGTGGAGTTATATAGTATTATTCTTCTGCATATGGTTATCCAGTTTCTCCAGCACCATTTACTAATGAGATTTTCTTTTCTTCAATGTATGTTTGTGGCACCTTTGTTGAAAATGAGTTGGCTGTAAGTGTGTGGATTTATTTCTGACTCTCTATTCTGTTCCTTTAGTCCATGTGTCTATTTTGATGCCACCATCATGCTAATTTAGATATTATAGCTTTGTAGGATGATTTGAAATCAGGTAGTATGATACCTCAGCTTTATCTTTTCTGGTCAGAATTAAACTATTTGGAATCTTTTGTGCTTCCATATGAATTTAAAAATTTGTCTATTTATGTGAAGAATGTCATTGGTATTTTGATAGAGATTGCATTGAATCTGCAGAGCACTCGCAGTATAAACATTTTCAAAATATTTATTCTTCCAATCCATGGGCATGAAATACCTTTCCATTTTTTGGTGTTCTTTTCAATTCCTTTCATCAGTCTTTTATAGTTTTTCTAATAGAGATCTTTCACTTTGGTTAAATTAAATCCAGATATTTTATTATTTTCTGGATTTTGTAGATAGAATTGATGTCTTTTCATTTGTATAAATTTAGGTGGTAAAAGTGCAGTTCTGTTCCATGCATATATTGAATAATGGTGAACTCTGAGCTTTTAGTGTATCCAGCAGCAAAACAATGTATGTTGTACCCGTTAAGTGATTGCTTATTTTTCAACCCTCTTCTATCCTTCCACCCTCTGAGTCTCCAGTGACTATTATTTCATACTCTAAGCCCATGTGTACACTTTACGTAACTCCCACTTTTAAGTGAGAAGACACAGTATTTGACTTTCTGATTCTGAGTTGTTTCACTTAGGATAATGGCCTACATTTCCATACATGTTGCTGAAAAAGACATGATTGCTTTCTTTTTGTGGTTGAATAGTATTCTAGCATGTGTGTCTGTGTATTTAATACTATTATAATATATTTATTATAATTTCTTTTTAAATTTAATTCTATTTTTATTATACTTTAAGTTCTGGGATACATGTGCAGAATGTGCAGGTTTGTAACATAGTGTATACCTGCCATGGTGGATTGCTGCACTCATCAACTTGTTGTCCACAATTAGGTATTTCTCCTAATGCTATCCCTCCCCCTCCCCAACAGGCCCCAATGTGTGGTGTTCCCCTCCCTGTGTCCATGTGTTATCATTGTTCAACTCCCACTTATGAGTGAAAACACAGGGTGTTTAGTTTTTTTCCTGTGTTAGTTCGCTGAGAATGATGGTTTCTAGCTTCATTCATGTCCCTGCAAAGGACATGAACTCATCCATTTTTATGACCGCATTGTATTTCATGGTGCATGTATGCCACGTTTTCTTTATCCAGTCTACCATTGATGGGCATTTGCTATTGTGAACAGTGCTGCAATAAACATATGTGTGGATATGTCTTTATAGTTGAATGATTTATAATCTTTTGGATATATACTCAGTAATTGAATTGTTGGGTCAAATGGGACTTCTGGTTTTAGATCCTTGAGGAATTGCCACACAGTCTTCTACATGGTTGAACTAATTTACACTCCACCAACAGTGTAAAAGCATTCCTATTTTCCCATATCCTCTCCAGCATCTGTTGTTTTATGACTTTTTAATGATTGCCATTCTAACTGACGTGAGATGGTATCTCATTGTGGTTTTGATTTGCATTTTGCTAATGACCAGTGATAATGATCTTTCTTTCATATGTTTCTTGGCCATATAAATGTCTTCTTTTAAAAAGTATTTGTTCATATCCTTTGCCCACTTTTTGATGCAGTTGTTTTTTTCTCATAAATTAGTTTCTTTGTAGATTATGACTGTTAGCCCTTTGTGAGATGGATAGATGGTTGCCTGTTCATTCTGCTGATTGTTTCTTTCACTGTGCAGAAGTTGTTTAGCTTAATTAAATTCCATTTGTCAATTTTGGCTTTTTTTTTTTGTCATTGCTTTTGGTGTTTTAGTCATGAGGTTTTTGACTATGCCTATGTCCTGAATGGCATTACCTAGGTTTTCTTCTAGGGGTTTTATGATGTTAGGCCTTATGTTTAAGTCTTTAATCCACCTTGAGTTAATTTTTGTATAAAGTGTAATGAAGGGTTCCAATTTAAGTTTTTTTGCATATGGCTAGCCAGTGTTCACAAAACCATTTATTAAGTAGGGAATCCTTTCTACATTGCTTGTTTTTGTCAGGTTTGTAAAAGATCAGATGGTTGTAGATGTGTGGCATTATTTTTGAGGCCTCTGTTCTGTTCATTTGGTTTATTTGTTTTTGTCCCTGTACTATGCTGCTTTGGTTAATGTAGCCTTGTAGTATAGTTTGAAGTCATGTAGTGTGATGCCTCCAGTTTTGTTCTTTTTGCTTAGGATTATCTTGCCTATGTGGGCTCTTTCATATATACCATGGAATACTATGCAACCAGAGAAATGGTTGAGTTCATGTCCTTTGAAGGGACATGGATGAAACTGGAAACCATCATTCTCAGCAAACTGACACCAGAACAGAAAACCAAACACTGCATGTTCTCACTCATGAGTGGGTGTTAGCAATGAGAACACATGGACACAGGGAGGGAGACATCACACACCGGGCCTAGGGGTTGGGGGGTATAGGAGGAATAGCAGGGGATGGGGGGATTGGGGAGGGATAGCATTAGAAGAAATACCTAATGTAGATGATGGGCAGTGGATGCAACAAACCACCACTATGGCATGTTTATACCTATGTAACAAACCTGCACAATCTGTACATGTACCCCAGAACTTAAAGTATAATAATTAAATTTTAAAAAATAAAAATATTTAAAGTATTTTTTTTCTAATTGTATGAAGAAAGTCAATGGTAGCTTGATGGGGATAGCATTGAATCTATAAATTACTTTGGGTAGTATGGCCATTTTCGTGATATTGATTCTTCCTATCCATGAGCATGAAATGTTTTCCCATTTGTTTGTGTTCCTTATTTCCTTGACCAGTGGTTTGTATTTCTCCTTGAAAAGGTCCTTCCCATCCTTGTAATTTGTATTCCTAGGTATTGAATTCTCTTTATAGCAGTTGTGAATGGGAATTCATGCATGATTTGGCTCTCTGTTTGTCTATTATTTGTGAACAGGAATGCTTATAATTTTTGTAAACTGATTTTGTATTCCAAGACTTTGCTGAAGTTGATTATCAGCTTAGGGAGGTTTTGGGCTGAGATTATGGGATTTTCTAAATATACAATCATGCCATTTGCAAACAGATAATTTGACTTTCTTCCTATCTGAATACTGTTGCTTTCTTTCTCTTGTCTGATTGTCCTGGCCAGAACTTCCAATACTGTGTTGAATAGGAGTGGTGAGAGAAGATATACTTGTCTTGAGCCAGTTTTCACAGAAAAGCTTCCAGCTTTTACCCATTTAGCATGATATTGGCTGTGGGTTTGTCATAAATAGCTCTTATTATTTTGAGATACATTCCATCAGTATCTAGTTTATTGAGAGTTTTTTTTTTAAGCAGGAAAAGATGTTGAAGCTTGTCGAAGGCCTTTTCTACATACATTGAGATAATCATGTGGTTTTTGTATTTGTTCTGTTTATGTGATGGATTATGTTTATTGATTTCATATGTTGAACCAGCCTTGTATCCCAGAGAAGAAGCCGACATGATTGTGTTAGATAAGCTTTTGGATGTGCTGCTGGATTCCATTTGCCAGTAGTTTATTGAGGATTTTTGCATCAGTGTTCATCAGGTATATTGGCCTAAAATTTTTTTGTTGTTGTGTCTCTGTCAGGTTTTGGTATCAGGATGATGCTGACTTCATAAAATGAGTTAGGGAGGAGTCACTCTTTCTGCTGTTTGAAATAGTTTCAGAAGGAATGCTACCAGCTCCTCTTTGTACCTTTGGAATAATTGGGCTATAAACCCATATAGTTCTGGGTTTTTTTTTTGTTTTTTGGTTTTTTTTTTTGGTTGGCAGGCTATTAATTACTGCCTCTATTTCAGAACTTGTTGTTGGTCTATTCAGAGATTTGACTTCTTCCTTGTTTAGTTTGGAGGGTGTATGTGTCCTGGAATTTATTCATTTCTTCTTGGTTTTCTAGTTTGTGTACAGGTGCTTATAGTATCCTTTGATGGTAGTTTGTACTTCTGTGGAATCTGGTGATATCTCCTTTATTGCTTTTTATTGTGTCTATTTGGTTCTTCACTCTTTTCTTCTTTATTAGTCTAGCTAGTGGTCTATCTATTTTGTTAATATTTTTAAAAAACCAGCTCATTGATTCATATATTTTTTTAAAAGGGTTTTTTTTTAGTGTATGTATGCGTGTGTGTGTGTGTGTGTGTGTGTGTGTGTGTGTGTGTGTGTGTCTATCTCCTTCAGTTCTGCTCTGACCTTACCTATTTCTTGTCTTCTGCTAGCTTTTGAATTTGGTTGCTTTTGCTTCCCTAGTTCTTTTAATTGTGATGGCAGTTTAATTGTGATGTCAGGGTGTTGATTTTAGATCTTTCCTGCTTCATCTGGATATTTAGTGTCATCAATTTCCCTCTAAACATTGCTTTTTTTCCCAGAGATTTTGGTATGTTGTGTCTTTGTCCCTATTGGTTTCAAATAACTTATTTATACCTGTCTTAATTTTATTAATTATCCAGTAGCCATTCAGAAGCAGGTTGCTCAGTTTCCATGTAGTTGTGCAGTTCTGAGTGAATTTCTTAATCCTGAGTTCTAATTTGATTGCTATGTGTCTGAGAGACTTATCATTACCATGGTTTTTTTTTTTTAACATTTGCTCAGGAGTATTTTACTTCCAATTATGTAGTCAATTTTAGAATAAGTGTGATGTGGTGCTGAGAAGAATGTGGTAGAGTGTTCTGTAGATTTCTATTAGGTCCACTTGGCCCAGAGCTGAGTTCAAATCCTGAATATCCTTGTTAATTTTCTGTCTCATTGACCTTTCTAATGTTGACAATGGGGTGTTAAAGTCTCCTACTGTTATTGTGTAGGAGTCTGAGTCTCTTTTTCAGGTCTCTAAGAACTTGCTTTATCTGTCTGGGATGTCCTGTATTGGGTGAACATATTATGTATTTAGTATAGTTAGCTCTTGTTGCATGGATTCCTTTACCATTATATAATGCCCTTCTTTGTCTTTTTTTTTTTTATATTTCTTGGTTTAAAGTCTGTTTTATCAGAGACTATGATTGTAACACCTGCTTTTTTTTTTGCTTTTCATTTGTTTGGTAAATATTTTTCCATACTTTAATTTTGAGCCTATGTGTGTCTTTGCATGTGAGGTAGGTCTCCTGAATACAGCAAATCTATGGGTCATGACTCTTTATCCAATTTTCCAGTCGATGTTTTTTATTGGGGTATTTAGCCTGTTTACATCTAAGGTTAATATGTTTTTTAAAATATACTTTAACTTCTGGGGTACATGTGCAGAACATGCAGGTTTGTTACATAGGTATACATGTGCCATGGTGGTTTGCTGCATCCATCCCCCCATCATCTACATTAGGTATTTCTCCTAATGTTAGCCCTCCCCCATATCCTCATACCTGCGATCCGTCCCAAAACCCCTCCACCCCCAACAGGTCCTGGTGTGTAATGTTCTCCTCCCTGTGTTCATATCTTCTCACTGTTCAACATCCACTTATGATTGAGAACATGTGTTGTTTGGTTTTCTGTTCTTGTGTCAGTTTGCTGAGAATGATGGTTTACAGCTTCATCCACACCCCTGCAAAGGACATGAACTCATTAATTTTTTTTTTCCTAGTGAATGAACACATAGTTTAATTAGATGATCTTCATTTTATTGTATGAGAAGCACATAAACATAAAAAATGCTTCTTGTAATTCTGGTGATTTTTGAAATAATAAAGTCAAGATTCTGGGTTTATATTATAAAGCAATTGTGGTAGATTGTGCAGATAGAAGGAGCACCCATTTGAAAAAAATAGTCCATTATTTTTTGATTTTTATTTTATTTGGCCATCTTGTAGGAGTAAGGTGGTATTGCATTGCAGTTTTGATTCACATTTCCCAAATCATTAGTGATGTTGAACATATTTTTCCTATGTTAGCCATTTGTACACCTTTTTATAGAAATTGTCTATTGATGTCCTTAGCCCACTTTTTGATGGGATTATTTGTTTTTTCTTTCTTTTTTTTTTTAAATTTTTATTGCATTTTAGGTTTTGGGGTACATGTGCAGAACATGCAAGATAGTTGCATAGGTACACACGTGGCAGTGTGTTTTACTGCCTTCTGCCCCTTCACCCATATTTGGCATTTCTCCCCATGCCATCCCTCCCCCGCTCCCCCCCCCGCTGTCCCTCCCCTATTTCCCCCAGTAGACCTCAGTGTGTGGTGCTCCCTTCCCTGTGTCCATGTGTTCTCATTGTTCGTCACCCACTTATGAGTGAGTATATACAGTGTTT
>JAPYYA010002535.1:0-13884 GCA_028533165.1 Leontopithecus rosalia
AGCTGCAGGTTATCTGTTATCTGAATAAAAACAGCAAACTAGCAAACAGAAAACTGTGGTGCTGTCTTCTCCTGTGGAACTCCTCTTTAGGGTAGTGACAGAGACATCCATGCAACATGGACCTAACATCTGAAATGTAAGTTGAGTTATTATCCTGGATAAATAAACTAAAAATAAGAAAATATTTTGAAGCTGGTAAAAGCTGAAGGACAAGTCTATAACTTTACAGCTAAAAAGGTTCAAATACTTTTATTCTTTTTGTTTTCAGAGACTTGGAGCTTAGAAATAGAAAACAAATGTTTTTTTTTTGTTGTTATCTAACACTGAAAGAAAGAACATAGAGGGTGATATTTCTGTGTGTAAAATTACCACCTTGCTTACTTTCACTTGTCAATTTTCTATTTGCTCTTGGAGCCCATTTTTCAAACATATATATATATATATATATATATATATATATATTTTTTTTTTTTTTTTTGAGACGGAGTTTCGCTCTTGTTACCCAGGCGGGAGTGCAATGGCGCAATCTCGGCTCACCGCAACCTCCACCTCCTGGGTTCAGGCAATTCTCCTGCCTCCGCCTCCCGACTAGCTGGGATTACAGGCATGCGCCACCATGCCCAGCTAATTTCTTGTATTTTTAGTAGAGCCAGGGTTTCACCATGTTGACCAGGTTGGTCTCGATCTGTTGACCTCGTGATTCATCCGCCTCGGCCTCCCAAAGTGCTGGGATTACAGGCTTGAGCCACCGCGCCCGGCCCAAACATTTTTATGTTTTTTCTCATCCTAGAAAAGAAAAAGCTAAAAGTTCCTTGGCTACAATGACATCTTGGTTATTAAATTGAATATCATCAATATTTAATTATCTCTGTAAACACAAGAAGAGATAATGCAAAATTATCAGTTTATTTATTTGGGTAGCTTTACTTTTTGCCAAAACAATTCACAAACGTTATATTTAGGGTTTATTAAGAACGGACAACATTTGCTAAGATTCCAAGGCATCTTATTTATCATCTATATTGTATAAGTGAGAAAACTGCCTCTCAAGGAGGTAAAGAGAGTAGCTCAAGGTCACTTGGGATTTTAATGATGATGGAACTAGAACTATTTTCTCTCTGTTTTGCACCTTGGGACCCTCTTTTAGGCTGGAAGTCCATAGAGGCATGTTTCACATTTTCAGTCAAGTACCTAACAGCTCTTAGTTCTTGTTAGATAATCTAAATTATGACTACAAGTATAGATTTTTTTTAAGAACATATGGGAATAAGGGTAAAGCACTACTAGTTCATCTATTTATTAGATTAGTATTTATTGAGCACCTTCTCTGGACCAGGCAGAGAGCAGGGAATGGGGAGCGCAAAGTAGGAAGGACACTTACGCTATCTAAAGAAAGCTTGTAGTCTAAAAGTATGCAGGAAATGGGCTGGCGAGTGAACAGGATGAAAATAGTGATTAGTACTGTACTCAGAAGGACACCGTCAGCAGCCACTGAGGGAGAAAGGAGGAGGACTACGGCAATTTCCGGCGGAGAAACCACACGTGTCCATGAAGGAATCTTCCTCTGGAAAATCCTGGAGTCCGCACTGAGTCTTTCTTCTGTGAGTCTCCGCAGCAATGCTTATCTCTTGATTAGAAATGTCGTATTTTGTGGGTAGCCTCAAAAGATGAACAGAATTTCAAGGGCATTTTTTGTGGCATCAAATTACTCTGAAATAACTGGTACTTAAAACATTGCTTACAGAGAACTACAGGAATTTAATGTGATGAAAAATGTACAACCCCCTGAAAAGAATGAAGACATCCAAATCAAACTTCAGACCTCCCAAAGAGCCACACGATTCTGTGCCCTTCTTCCAGGTCAGACTGTAAGGACAGAGAGCCAAGTGCACATGCCCACTGAGTTTTTCTCAACCCTCAGGCACAGGGCTGGATGCACTGGGAAGGACAAGAAGTATTGACTGATTGACTAGGGAGGATCAATAATAACAACACAAATGCTTCATTAACATCCTGTAATTGTTTGAGTAGAATTCTGATGTATTCCATATTACGTATGTGGTCATCCAGTGAAGGGAGGACAGAGATGACACAGTTAATTTTGTAGGTTGGGCAGTGTCCACTTTGAGGCATCAGCACTTCAGTGCTGTATGGGAAGATGAGGAGAGAACGCTGTTTGGAGGCAGGGCAGATTAGGAAATGGCCAGGCTATTTGTTAGAACCATTCTCTAGGTCATGACCCTAGTCATGTAAATGAAATAACTCCAGGTGGTGCAGAGCTATGCTTTTTGACTTGAGATCCCTGATATCCAGGGTGGTTGCAGGTGGGGAAGGTGGTGGCCATGGTTACAGTGGGATGAATTCTCAGCTGAGTCTGCCTTGGTCCCCTGCTGACCAGGAGCAAAGGTGATAACACTGGCAAGAGCTGCCAGGTTGTCAGAGCTCTGCCAAGCTAATGGCAAGTTAGTGTGAGAATGTTCTTGAGAAACAGGAGACGCAATATACATAGTGTCAGAAATATCTTATGGGCATAATTGGTGTGGCAAGAGGGAAGTGTGTTTTGGTGAGATAACCTCAAACACTGTGAATTTAAAACAATAATATACATTCCAGATGCCATTAAGTGGTATTTTTGAAGCTTGCTAAAACCCTTGGTTAATACTGACTTGGTAATCTGGTGGGCTAAGCCTTCAGTCAAGGATGTCAAAGCTTACAATTGGAGAATTCACAAAGTCTGTGTGCCTGTGCCTGTGTGTGTGTGTGTGTGTGTGTGTGTGTGTGTGTGTGTGTGTGTGTGAAGGAAAGAAGGAAAGAAGAAAGAAGGAAAGAAAAAAGAAAGAAAGAGAAAGAAAGAAAGAGAGAAAGAGAGAGAGAAAGAAAGAAAGAAAGAGGAAGAAAGAAAGAAAGAAAGAGGAAGAAAGAAAGAAAGAAAGGAAGGAAGGAAGGAAAGGAGGGAGAAATGAATTTTGCAGTGGGTTAGGAAAATGCTTAACAACCAGCTCTCTGGGAGGGCAAGTTTTGCTTTGTAGCATTTGCTGATTTTCTTTACCCAGTCTATCATTGATGGGCATTTAGGTTGATTCCAGGTCTTTGCTATTGAGAATAGTGCCACAATGAACATACTCATGCATGTGTCTTTATAATATAACGATTTTTATTCCTTTGTGTATATACCCAGTAATAAGATTGCTGGGTCAAATGGTATTTCTGCCTTTAGGTCTTTGAAGAATCTCCACTGTCTTTCAGAGTAGTTGAACTAATTTACTCTCCCTCCAACAGTGTAAAAGTATTCCTTTTTCTCCACAACTTCACCAGCATTTGTTGTTTTTTGACTTTTTAATAATAGCCATTCTGACTGGCATGAGATCTCATTGTGGTTTTGATTCACATTTCTCTAAAAATTAGTGATGAGCTCTTTTACATGTTTCTTGGCCACGTGTATGTCTTCTTTTGATAAGTATCTGTTCATGTCGTTTTCCCACTTTTTAATGGGGTTATGTTTCTTTCTTATAAATTTAAATTCCTCGTAGATTCTGGATATTTGACATTTGTCAGATGCACAAACTATAAACATTTTCTTCCATTTTGTAGGTTATCTGTTTACTTGTAGTTTCTTTTGCTGTGCAGAAGCTCTGTAATTTAATTAGATCCCATTTGTCAATTTTTGCTTTTGTTGTGATTGCTTTTGGCATCTTTGTCATTAAATCTTTTCTCATGCCTGTATCCTGAATGATATTGCCTAAGTTATCTTCTAGAGATTTTATAGTTTTGGGTGTTGCATTTAAGTCTTTAATCCATCTGAGTTGATTTTTATGTATGATGTAAAGAAGGAGTCCAGTTTAAATTTTTTGCATATGGCTGTCAGTTCTCCCAACACAATTTGTTAAACAGGGAATCCTTTCCTTATTGCTTGTTTCTGTCAGCTTTGTCGAAGATCAGATGGTTGTAGGCATGTGGTTTTATTTCTGGGTTCTCTATTCTGTTCCATTGGTCTCTGTGCCTATTCTTGTACCACTACCATGCTGTTTTGGTTAATGTAAACCTGTAATATAGTTTGAAGTTGGTTAGCATGATGCCTCCAGACTTGTTCTTTTTGCATAGGATTATTTTGGCTATTTGGACCCTTTTTTTGTTCTATATGAATTTTAACATGCTTTCTTTCTAATTCTGTGAAGGATGTCAATGGTAGTTTAATGGGAATAGCATTTAATGTATAAATTGCTTTGGGCAGTATGGTCATTATCATAATATTGATTCTTCCTATCTATGAGCATGGAATGTTTTTCCATAGTTTATGTCCTCTCTGACTTCCTTGAACAGTGGTTGGTAATTCTCCTTGAAGAGGTCCTTTACTTCCCTCATTAGCTGTATTCCTAAGTATTTTATTCTTTTTGTGGCAATGGTGGATGAGGGTTCATTCATGATTTGGCTCTCGGCTGATGTGTTATTGGTATACAGAATGCTAGAAATTTTTGCACATTGGTGTTGTATCCTGAGACTTGGCTGAAGTTGCTTATCAGCTTAAGAAGATTTGGGGCTGAGACAATGGGTTTTTTTTTTAGATATAGCGTTATGTTATTTGCACAGGTAGTTTGACTTCCTCTGCTCCTATTTGAATATGCTTTATTTCTTTCTCTTGACTGATTGCCCTGGCCAGGACTTCCAATCTATGTTGAATAGAAGAGGTGAGAGAAGGCAACCTTGTCTTGTGTTAGTTTTCAAGGAGAATGCTTCCAGCTTTTGCCCATTCAGTATGATATTGGCTGTGGGTTTGTCATATATGGCTCTTATCATTTTGAGGTATGTTCCTTCAATATCGAGTTTATTGAGAGTTTTTAACATGAAGGGATGTTGAATTTTATTGAAGACCTTTTCTGCCTCTGTTGAGATAATCATGTGGTTTTTGTCTTTAGTTCTGTTTATGTGATGAATTACATTTATTGATTTGTGTATGTTGAACCAACCTTGCATCTGGGGATGAAGCTTACTTGATAGTAGTGGATAAGCTTTTTGATGTGTTGCTGGATTTGGCTCACCAGTATTTTGTTGATGATTTTTGTATCAATATTCATCAAGGATATTGGCCTCAAGTTTTCTTTTTTGGTTGTTGTATCTTTGCTAGGTTCTGGTATCAGAATAATGTTGGCCTCGTAGAATGACTTAGGGAGAAGTCCCTCCTTTTCAAATCTTTAGAATAGTTAAAGTAGAAATGGTACCAGCTCTTCTTTGTACTTCTGGTAGAACTCAGCTGTGAATCCTTCTGGTTCTGGGCTTTTCTTTTTTTTAGTTGGTAGGCTATTTATTACTGCCTCAATTTCAGAATTCATTATTGGTCTCTTCAGTTTCTATTCAACTTATTCCTGATTCATTCTTGGGAGGGTGTGTATGTCCAAGAATTTTTCTATTTCTTCTAGATTTTCTAGTTTGTATACATAGGAATAGTTACAATATTCTCTGATGGTTGTTTGTATTTCTGTGTGGAAAGTGGTAGTATGCTCCTTATCATTTCTGATTGTGTTAATTTGATTTTTATCTTCTTTCTGCTTTATCAGTCTAGCTAGTAGTCTATCTATTTTATTACTATTTTCAAAAATCTAGATCCTGGATTTGTTAATTTTTGAAGGGTTATTTTTGTATCTCTATCTCCTTCAGTGCACCTCTGATCTTGGTAATGTCTTCTTGTCTTCTGCTAGCTTTGGGGTTTGTTTTTTCTTGGTTCTCTAGTTCTTTTAATTGTGATAATAGGTTGTTAATTTGAGATCTTTGTAGCTTTTAGATGTAGGCATTTTAGTGCTATAAATTTCCCTCTTAACACGGCTTTAGCTGCATCCCAAAGATTCTGGTACATTGTATCTTTGTTCTCATTAGTTTCAAAAAACTTTTTGATCTCTGTTTTCTTTTCTTATTTACCTAAAAGTCAGTCAGGAGCGGGTTGTTCAATTTCCATGTGGTTATGTAGTTTTGAGTGAATTTATTAATTTTGAGCTCTAATTTGATTATACTGTGGTCTGAGATATTGTTTGTTATAATTTCAGTTCTTTTGCATTTGCTAAGGAGTGTTTTACTTCCAATTATGTGATCAATTTTAGAGCAAGTGTCGTGTGGTGATGAGAAGAATATATATTCTCTTGTTTTTCCATGGAGAGTTCTGTAGATACCTACCACATCCACTTTATCCAGAGCTGAGTTCAGAGGTCTTGAATAACTTTGTTAATTTTCTGTCTCAGTGATCTGTGTAATATTGTCAGTGGGGTGTTCAAGTTTCCCACTACTATTGTGTAGTAGTCTAAGTCAGTCTCTTTGGGGGTCTCTAAAAACTTGCTTTATAAATCTGAGTGCTCTGTATTGGGTACACTCCTATATTTATGATAGCTCTTGTTGAATTGATTTACCATTATGTAATGCCTTTCTTTGTCCTTTATGATCTTTGTTGGTTTAAAGTCTGTTTTGTCAGAAACTAGAATTGTAAGCCCTGTTTCTTCTATTTTCCATTTTCTTGGAATATTTTCCTACATTCCTTTATTTTGAGACTGTGTGTGTCTTTGCATGTGAGATGGGTCTTTTGAAGATACCATACGAATAGTACTTTATCCAGCTTGCCACTCTGTGTCTTTTAATTGGGGCATTTACCCGTTTACATTTAAGGTTAGAGTTTTTATGTTTGTATTTGATCGTGTTTCATGATATTCGTTGGTTATTTTAGAGACTTGTTTATGTGGTTGTTTCATAGTGTCACTGGTTTGTGTTTTTCAGCGTGTGTGTTTTTGTAGTGGCTGCCAATAGTTTTTCTTTTCCATATTTAGTTTTGGGTCTGGTGGCAAAAAATTTCCTCAGCATTTGTTTGTCTGAAAAATATCTTATTTCTCCTTTGCCTATGAAGCTTAGTTTGGGCAAATGTGAAATCCTCAGCTGAAATTTCTTTTCTTTAAGAATTCTGAATATTGGCCTCCCAATCTCTTCTGGCTTACAGGGTTTCCACTAAAAGGTTCACCATTAGTCTGATGGGTTTCCCTTTGTAGGTTACCTGGCCTTTCTATCTGGCTCCCCTTAACTTGTTTTTTTCATTTTGACCTTAGAGAATCTAATGATTATGTGTCTTGGGGATGATCTTCTCTTGGAGTATCTTACAGGTTTCTCTGCATTTCCTGAATTTGAATGTTGGCCTGTCTAGCTATATTGGTGAAGTTCTCCTGGATGATATCCTAAAATACAGTTTCCAAATAGCTTCCATTCTTTCTGTCTCTTTCAGGTACCCCAGTCAATTATAGATATGGTCTATTTACATAATCCCATATTTCTCAGAAGTTTTGTTCATTCCTTTTCTTTATTTTTCTCTATTTTTCTCTACCTGTCTTATTTCAGAAAGCAAGTCATTAAATGCTAGGATTCTTTCCTCCACTTGGTCTATTCTTCTATTCGTTTTTTTGTTTGTTTTTTGAGATGGAGTCTAGCTATGTCACCCAGGCTGGAGTGCAGCGCCATGATCTCGGCTCACTGCAACCTCCGCCTCCCAGGCTCAAGTGATTCTTCTGCCTCAGCCTCCTGAGTAGTTGGGATTACAGGCACCTGCCACTGCATCCAGCTAATTTATGTATTTATAATGGAGGTGAGGTTTCACCATATTGGCCATGCTAGTCTTAAACTCCTGACCTTCTGATCCACACACCTTGGCCTCCCAAAGTGCTGGTATTACAGGTGTGAGAGCCACAGTGCCCGGCTCTTCTGCTATTAATACTTGTGATCACATTGTGAAGTTCTTTTAGGGTGTTTTTTAGGCCTATCAAGTAAGCTACATTTCAATCTATACTGGCTATTTTGGCTGTCAACTCCTGCATTGTTTTATCGTAATTATTAGCTTCCTTGTCCTGGGTTGCAATGTGCTTCCTTAGCTACACAAAACTCATTTCAATCCACATTCTAAAGCCTACTTCTGTTATTTCAGCCATCTCAGCCTGAGCTCAGGTCTGTTCCCTTGCAGGAGAGGTGTTGCTCTCATTTGGAGGAAAGTGGGCACTGTGGCTTTTTGAGTTTTCAGCAGTTTTGCACTGATACTTTCTCATCTTTATGGGTTTATCTACCTTTGATGTTTGAGGTTGCTGACTTTCGGATGGTATTTTAGTGGATTGTTGTTGTCATTGCTGTTTTTGCTTGTTTTTCTTTTAAGAATCATTACTCTGTAGGACTGCTGTGGTCCCTAGTCACCTCTGGTTTTCCAGTACTTGGAGATATCACTAGCAAAGGTGCCAAAACAGCAAAGATAGAAGCCTGCCCCTTTCCCCGGGGGCTCTGTCCCAGAGGGGTACTGACTTGGTGCCAGTAAAAATGCACCTGTAGGAGATTGCCGGACACCCCGATTGGGAGGTCTCACCCAGTTTTGAGGAATGGGATCTGCTTAAAGTAGCATTCTGACTCTGCCCTCTCCCCCTTCTCTGCACTCCATCCCAGAGAGAAATTAGAACTCTGTTGGTCATAGAACACAGGTGGGGTGGTGGAGGCCTCAGCTGTGTGGGCCCACCCAGTGTGGAGGAATGGATTTAGGTCTCATTTAAAGAAGCAGGCTGGCCACACCTTTACAAAACAGCCATGCTGTGCTGGGGAACCGCCTCTGCCCTGGTGTGTTGGACTCTCTAAAGCCTGCTGCTTGGAACAGCTGAGTTGCACAAACAGCAAAGATGGTGGCCCATGCTTCTCCCGGGGCACTCTGTCCCAGTGAGAAATCAGAAATCTGTCCATAGACTACACAGGGTGGGGTCATGGCCCACCTGGAAGCCACAGAGCCAAGGGAACCTCCACCCCCGGAAAAGGGATGGTGTGAATGAACCTAGACCATGCTGTCCCATGGATCTCTGCAAACTTTGGATCAGGAGACCACCTTCTGAGCCAGCTCCACCAGGGCCTCGGGTTTGACACAGAGCTATGTGAAGTCTGGGCAGAGCAGCTGCTCAGGCATGAACAGAGAACCACAAGATTTACATGTTTTGGCCCTGGGATACCTGACAAAGGTGACTGCAATTCAGGCAAGGTAGAAGGTCTGTACAAACCCCTAGGAAAGGGGCTGAATCCATGGGGGTGAGCAGCGTTGATCTGTGGGGTGGCAAGAGGCCCCTGCTAAGAGGACCTGCCCCACTAGGAGAAGTGGATCAGAGTGTCATTTGAAGAAGCAGTCTGGTCACTCCTCTACAAAACAGCCATGTTTGCAAAGATCCATGGGAGAGCATGGTCACAGTTTCAATCACAACTTCCCGCCTCTGGGGGTGGGGGTTCCCTTTGCTGTTCTTGCTTCCAGGTGGGCCATGGCCCAACCTTGCTTTACTTCATTCTCCGTGGGCTGCGTTGTTTTCCTGGTCAGTCCCAATGCACGTACCTGGATATTTCAGTTGAAAATGCTGTATTCAGTCACTCCTTTTGTTCCTCTTTGTGAGTGCCACACACCACAGCTGCTTCTAACCAGCCTTCTTGGCCCTCTTGCAATGGTATTTAAAAATGGACTCTTCAGAGCTGACGCAAACAGGTTCCAGCACATCATTGCTATTTTTGCATCTATGTGAATTTATCTGTGAAAACTCTGGGTTCTAAATGGGTCATGTATTTAAAAAATATTTGTTTTAGCTGATTGAGCCTCCATATGCTTAATTTGTTGGAACACCCATTTTTGCTCTCATGGAGCACGTGGATTATTATATAGACCCTAAGAATTATGTAGTCTAATGAGCTAGTCATGCATTTGAACTCTAAACTTGGAGAGGGGCCTGGAACACTGGGTCAGTAAAGGCTGACCTGGAGGGCTCCAGTTTTCAGCTGCCATTATGTATATGGCAGCCACACAGTATTTAGGTTTTATAGCCAGCTGCATCTTCAGCCCCTGCTGGACATGCCATGGAGGCCACAGCTGGTGTTCATAGGAGGGTGACCCCTCTCCCGGTGTCATTCTTGGCCAGATTCACATGTCCAGCTATTCCTAAAACACATGCTTGGTGTCAGGGGATTCAGGTAGGTGTGGTAGGAGGAGTCTACTTTCTCTCTTCCATTTCTCCTCTGCTGTGGCTTAGTTCCTCCACCTCTTCCATTGATTTACATAAGAAATTGCAGTGTAGAAATTGCAGAGCTCTTTTGTGATAAGGAGGAATTTACAGACTTAGCAACATGCTAAGTTGAATCACTCTGATTTCCACAAGTCTACAAACCAATATCTTTTAACCGCATCATTCATGGACCACTTAATATGTTTTTCACAGCTGCCCAGAGTACTGAGTTTTGGTTAGATTACAAAGAAAATAAATTAGTAGCTATCATAAATTTAATATAGTTAAAATAAAACGTAATATTGTAAACTCTGATGATTAGTCTCACTATGTAATGGAGGGAGAGGGAAGGTATTATTTATAATTCCTCCTCAAGGCTCAAATGGCTGGCTAGACACTGGATATTTTGAGCCCTAGGTCAGTTTCCACATATAGTTCTTTTATATTCTTTCTTTATTTTTATAAAATTATTTTTTGATTCACCACTAAAAATTGGTAGAAATGCAGCAAAGGTCTGATGATTCATTCACAGTCTGGGGTACTTATTTCAACCATAGACTCAGAAGCTATAAGGAGACTTCTTAGTGAAGATTTGTTTCAGCAGCTTTTCAGAAAAGTTAAGACATCCGATTTAAAAGTGGGATGCTTAGATGTTTAATTGGGGATATTTGTGGGTGAATTTCTTACCCATTCTTCTGATATACTTCACTCAAAAAAGCATTTCTTTCCTTCCATTCCAGTTTTTGGGTGAACGTGTATATTTCGTTTTGTTTTAATGCCTCATAATCCGCTATTGACTTTTTTGCTCTAACAAAAGAAAAAAAATCATTAAGTCCCCACTGGGAAATTGCCATGAAGTTGGCAATACAACTATTTGGAATAATCTTCTTAAAAACCTCATGAACTTTCAATATTAAAAAATGTGATATTTTGACACTGGCTCTTTGGGCTCTCCATGGGAATGGATTTATTGTTGAGAAATATTGCTCACATTAGTCTCTTCAAATTATGGGACTAGCCTTACTAGCTTTTTCAGAGCCATTATTTCAAAAACCAGTGTGAGCCCTGGCCCTCTCCAGCTATCACTCAATTGTATGCAAAATTGGGGCTCGTACTGCTACCCATCTCTCTCCAGTAGGTGAGGGGCATGCCTGGGCAGGACTGGTGTGGGCAGAGGCTCCAGCATTTCAGTTATAAGCCCAGTATATGCCATAGGGTAGCTCAATGATGTGGGTTTCCATCCTGGCTCTACCTCTTATTCACTGTGTTATTTTGAACCAATTACTTTAAGCCTTCTTTGCCTCAGTTTCCCAATCTGGAAAATGGGGATTAAAAATAGTATCTACCTTACATGTAAAGTACTTAGAACACACCTGGCCGCTACTACATACTCAAAAAAAGTTAACTTTTACTACTATGATCATGGTTTTGATCATTAAAGTAGCTGCCAACACAGCTGGCCTTTGATCAGGACCTGATCACAATGTCCATTATCATCAAATCTGTTTCTGTGCTCACAAACTCATCTGTAATTAAATGAAAATATGCCTTTCCCTGTAGCATAAGTCCTGGATAGGCCCTCCCAAAATACGAGTTCTACTACAGCATACGTTCCCCTCTAGCATGAGTTCCTTGGGCGGGCATTCTTGTGAACCATTGGTTTTTCTTTAGCATGAGGTTTCTTTTGAATGAGATTGCAAACACTTACAAGTGATATTGTGGTTGCCAAGTTCTCCTCACATATTCCGAAATTCTGATTTGTTTTGCTCACCTGTTGTTTTATCTGGCTATATTATTTCTTACCTGCCTGTGTGACAGTAGTTATTTCTTCACATAGAGTATCATTCAGTTAACCAATATGCACAAAGGTCCGTTGTTAAAAGAGTATTTTCCACATCACATGTGGAGAACTGATGAACATATTACAGTGGATGCCTGTCTAGCCAACTTGATACATTTGATAAAGGTAGCAGTAGTTGTTTATTTAATTGAAAAACGTTTATTAAAATATGGATTGAAAAAGTTATTGGCATAACTGAGACACTTTATCTTAACTTGAAAATATGAGTGAACAAGACTTTTTACAAATTACTATTACAGGAACTATTCTTGCTGTCAGCATACTCATTGACACCACTCTTTAACATGGATTCTGAATGTAAATATTCTTGGGAAACAACTGGTATTAACAGTGTCTCTACATTTATATGATTCTCTACCCTCTACATCTTTCAGACCTATCTAATTTGCTACAAATATTTTCAGCAATTAGCATTCATTTGTTAACATATTTAATAAAATTAAAACTGTTATAATAATAAGCCAAACTTCCATAGGTGTATTTGGGAACAAGGGTGACTGACCAAACTCCATTAGGGAGACAGGAGAGTGCGGGCATGCTGGAAAGCCTGAGAAGCCGGCGGGATATTGATACCAGCCACCATGCTTCTTGCAGGGAACAGAGTGATCCTGAGCACCATTGAGGTCACTGATCATTAGCAGGATTTGAACTGCATTTGTTATAGACCTGGTGAATGATTTCCATTCAGTTGCTCGGTAGTGCGAGGGGAACGCTGAATGATTGCTCTATAGTTTTGTTCTCTTCCTCATGGAAGTACCATAATTTACTAATTCATAGTAGAAAGATTTATCTCCCACCTATCCAAAACAAAAAGTATGGTTGATTTAACACTTTTAAATTTACTATTATTATTTTTTAATAGCAAAGTTGTTTCTAAAAAGTTTATACACTGGAGTTCATAGGCAAATTGTCTGCTGGCCCCACCTAATTTTCTGTTATTTACATTTGTACTTCCTAATTGTACCATTTTTTTTTCATTTTGCATGCATGGCATGTTTTTCAATGAATGTTTCCCTTGTCATGGCTTCACAATCTCCATTGACGTTGGAATCCTGCTTGTTATTTGTTATTACAAAATTATTTGGAATTTAAAATTTGAATTACAGTTTTCATTGTTAATTTTATACTTTGATGAACTATTTTTTTGCTACTAATCAGTTTTTGTGAATTAAATATCTAACATAGCACTAATAGAAAAATACTAACACAAATTTGACAATAATAAACTTGAAATAACCTGAAACTGCATTAGCCGAAATGTTAGGTAATTTAAGTACATGTGATTGACCAGACATAGATCAAGTGACAGATTTAGCATCCAAAACATAGGCACAGTTTTTTAGTCCCTCATGGTTGTTAATATGAATGTAGAGAGTTTTTACTGAAAATCATTATGTTTCACCTTTCCAATGTATGAGGAATGTGTGTGCATGTACATGTGTGTGCTGGGCGGATGTTGCATTCATTATTCTTTTAAGTGAAAGCACTCCTGTGAATCTTTGGCAGCCTATGACATGAGGTCTGTGGGCCACACTTCTGAGGGACAATGCTGGACCCTGGTGCTGGTCCTGGTCATCCCCAGTCCACCTTCCTCCATAGTGAGCTCTCTCATGGGATCCTTTCCTTTAGGGGCCCTTGGCAAGTCCAGTCCAACCCACTGGAAAGGACATGCTGCCCAAGGGAAGGACCCATTCTTCTCTGGAGCTCCTGGGTCTCTCTGCACACTACCCTTCTGTTCCTCGGTGTCCAGCTTTGTCAGGGAACACTGGGAAAGGCCACCCAGGGACAGTCACCACTTCTCCTTGTGCTTACAAAGCCAGGGGGTTGTAGTCAAGTGAGTCTTGCTCTACTAAAGAAAACCTGGTCATTAGAGAGATGCAAATCAAAACCACATTGAGATACCATCTCACACCAGTTAGAATGGCGTTCATTAAAAAATCTGGAGACAACAGATGCTGGAGAGGATGCGGAGAAATAGGAACACTTTTACACTGCTGGTGG
>JAPYYA010002536.1:0-13883 GCA_028533165.1 Leontopithecus rosalia
CACCTGTACACAGTGGAGTGTTCTTCAGCCATAGAAAAGAATGAGATTCTGTCATTTGCAACAACATGGATGGAACTGCAGCTTATTATGTTAAGTGAAATAAGGAAGGCACAGAAAGACAATCTTTACATGTTCTCACCTATTTATGGGATCTAAAAAATGAAAGCAATTGAACTCATGGAAGTAGAGAATAGAAGGAAAGTTATCAGAGGTTAGGAAAGGTAGGATAGGAGGGAGTAGGAGAGGAGGTGGGGACACTTAATGGGTAGCAAAAAATACAAAGTATGAGTAAGATGCAGTGTTTAATAGCACAGTAGGGAGAATATAATTAATAATAATTTAATCATACATTTAAAAATAACTAAAAGAGTATAACTGGATTATTTATAAAACGAAGGATAAATGCTTGAAAGGATAGATACCCCATATTCCATGATGTGATTATTGTGGATCATTTGCCTGTACTAAAATATCTCATGTATCCCATAAATATATCCCCCTACTAGGTACCCATAAAAATAAAAATAAATAAATCTCATTTTTATTTGAGAAAACAGATACAAGTTGATCCTCACTTATCACATATACTTGGAACCAGAAGCATTTCAGATTTTGGAATATTTGTGTTACACTTACTGTTTCAGCCTCCCTCATCTGAAAATCTGAAATCTGAACACTCCAATGAGAATTCCAATAGAGCATCAAGTTGGCACTCAAAAGATTTCAGATTTTGGAGAATTTCAGATTTTGGATATTTGGATTAGGGACACTTAACCCATATATACATTTCATAAAAGAAAATTATATGTGTGCATTATGTGTATCCATATATGCACCTATCAATAGATGCAGAGATAAAAATAGAGACATAGAAACAGAGATTATAGAAAATTATATAACAAATATTTCATCTTTCCCCACATAAAGGAAATGTTTGTTAATATTTTGCCATTTTTAGTCTGTCTCATTTTTTTAAAGGATTACCTTATAACAGATAAAGTTGAAGTGCCCTTTGAACATTTCAAATTTCCCTGAACCAACCACAATTGCATCTACAAGCAATCCATAGGATTGTTCTTGTGTGTGTTTAAATTTTTGTAAGTGGTAGCACGATGTCAGTACAACTCAGAAAAAATTTTAACTCAGCTTCATGTTTCTGACATCTACTCATTTGATAATTACAGGGGTAGCTCATTCTCTTTAATAAGCATCTGAGCTTATTTCAGTTGTCCAATTTCCTATTGTTGAATATTGGTTCATTTCCAATTTTTCACTATTTAAATAATTATATGACTAATGACTTTGGGCATTTCCCCAATGTACACATTTTTAATGCACAGAAGTAGACTTTGAAGATTGCAGAATCAAAGAAATTTCCAGTGTATTAGATGCTGCAAAGTATTTTTCCATGTAGTTATACCAACTACACCTCTCACCTCACCAGTGCTTGACGTTGTTTATCTATCTCAAACATTCTAATGTGTCCGTCCATCTCATGGATGAAACGCGGCAACATCATTTTTTGTTTCATTTGCAATTCCCTGGTTGCTAGTGAGTTTAACATCTCTTCATGAGACTGTTGTTAGTGTCGTGTAGTGCAGCAGGCTCTGGAGTCAGACCGCAGGGTTTCAATTCCAGTTCCATCCTGTATCAACTCCGTGACAATGGGCAAGTAGCCTAACTTCTCTGACTCTCAACTTCCTCATCTGTAACTGGCAGGAACATAGTATATACATGAGAAGGTTGTTAGAAGGAGTAAATGATGTAATACATGTAAAGTGCTTTCTGTAGTGAATAACAAATACTAAGTGCTCAAGGCATGAGATATTGTCTTTTCTTAATTTATAGTTTGTTATACATTTGGGACATTAATTTTTTGTCTATTATGTGCATTGAACATATCTTCTATAAGTTCATTACCTCTTTTCTTTTCTTTTTTTTTTAGACGGAGTTTTGCTCTTGTTACCCAGGCTGGAGTGCAATGGCACAATCTCAGCTCACGGCAACCTCCACCTCCTGGGTTCAGGCAATTCTCCTGCCTCAGCCTCCTGAGTAGCTGGGATTACAGGCACGCACCACCATGCCCAGCTAATTTTTTGTATTTTTAGTAGAGACAGGGTTTCACCATGTTGACTGGGATGGTCTCAATCTCTTGACCTTGTGATCCACCCGCCTCGGCCTCCCAAAGTGCTGGGATTACTACCTCTTTTCTTTATGTAAAAGTGATACATGTTTTAAAAAATGTTTATGTTTAAAATTTTGTAAAACAGAAATGAACAAAAAGAAGAAAATGAAAACCATCCATTTCCTTAGACCTGGAGGTAACTACTAACATTCCAGTGTTGGCCGGGTGCAGTGGCTCATGACTGTAAACCCAGCACTTTGGAAGGCTGAGGCTGGTAGATTGCCAGAGCCCAGGAGTTTGAGACCAGCCTGGGCAACATGGTGAAATGCTGCCTCTACAAAAAGTGAAAAATTATCTGGACATAGTGACATGTTCCCAACTACTGGGAGGGCTGAGGTGGGAGGATCATCTGAGCCTGGGGAGATTGAAACTACAGTGAGCTGTGATCACGCCACTGCATTCCAGCCTGGATGAGAGAGTGAGACCCAGTCTCAAAAACGCAAAATAACCCCACATATTCCAGTGTCTGTTCTATGGTATAAGTTTTTAAATTGTTGTTACTGACATTTTTGAAGAAATGTACATAACATTCTTAAACAATTTATTTGTCTTCATGAATTTTGAACCGAATTATACAGTATATACTCTTCTGTAATTTGCCAGTCACCCATAGTCAAACCTGTTGTTAAAAAACAATAGGTTTTTAAAGACTTACTTATGCTTATTTATTTTCACTGCTGAAGAGTATTCTGTACACTTCCTTATGGTGAATAGAATAGAATAGATCAGAATGGAATGGAATATATTAGAATAGAATAGAAGAGAAGAGAAGAGTAGAACACAATAGAATACAATAGAATAATGACTTTTGATGAAGAGAATTCTTAATTTAATGCAGATGAACTTACAAATCTTTTCCTTTATCATTGTGAAGTGAACAAATTGATTTTACTGAGCCCATCAATTCATGAAGAAACCAATAAGGCGTTAGAACTGGTTTCAAGCAAGAATTTGATTTATAGAGATTTATATTCTCTACTGAACAAACTTCATTTGTATTGTGATTAACAGGAATCATTTGCATTGCTATTAGCATATTGCATTGCATTGCATACACGGTTATAGAATTGTATGGCTATCCTATAATTTTCTTTTTTCTTTTTGAGACGGAGTTTCACTCTTGTTACCCAGGCTGGAGTGCAATGGCACGATCTTGGCTCACCGCAACCTCCACCTCCTGGGTTCGGGCAATTCTCCTGCCTCAGCCTCCTGAGTAGCTGGGATTACAGGAACGTGCCACCATGCCCAGCTAATTTTTTATTTTTAACATAGACGGGGTTTCACCATGTTGACCAGGATTGTCTCGATCTCTTGACCTCATGAGCCACCCACCTCGGCCTCCCAAAGTGCTGGGATTATAGGTGTGAGCCACCGCGCTTGGCCTGCTATCCTAAAATTTAACAGCTATACTCACAGAGTTGTAAAATACCTTAGTCCTTAGACAGTCAATCAAAGGTGCAAACTTTGACGGCCTATCAGATAACCCTCAGAGGGTCTGCTAGACAGCACCCAGCACCACACTGAGAGGGCTCTAAGTAATTAACCCCTCTTGCCCTTTTGCAAGGCTTAGATGCTCTTTTTCTAACAATAGCCCCTCTCGTGATCTTAAATAATCTTTAAAGATTATTTTTGATCACAAAAAGACTGGTCTCATTATGTTTGGCCTTATTGTTTACATAGGTGTAACAAGAATGTTAACTATACAGGCTTTTTTGAGCTTGCTTTGCAAATCTAGAGACATGCAGTGCTGAACAACTGCTAAAGCCAAAGAATAACCTCTGGTCTGAAAGTTTTCATAAACAATCTTAAATTGGACTTTAAACACTCACTATTATTTGCTATACCTCCAAATTCACTAAGGTTCTCATTGGCCAAGAAGTAATTCTCTTTTTTCTTTTCTTTTTATTTCTTTATTTTTTAACCTTGTAGCTCTAGCTCAAAGGAAGGAAGTGGTTTTCTTTACCGCCTCTAAGGTCAGGATCTTGCTAGCCAAATAAAAGGTCAGTTTTCCCCGGAAGGCTTTGTAGAGATTGGCCTACAAGCACACTTAACCCTGATTAAAAGACGTTAATTCTCAAATATGACCTTGGCTATATAATTCATTTGACCAATATATCTGGGCCAAAAGAAAAGTTTCTATTGGTGCTAATAACTATGTTGCTATAAAAAGTAAGGAGACTAATGAGTCTCTGAATGCTTATGGGTTAATAAGAATCAGATATAAGTTTAATTTTAGTTTACACAAACAGGATCTACTCACTTAGTGTTAGAGACAGCTTGACAGAAGAAAGGGGTTTTTCATATATCCATAAAAAATAGAACATTAAAAATAATGGCAACAATGATCTAAACAAATAACCTCATTGGTTCATTCAACTCTCCATAGTTAACTCTAGCTCTGCTAAGTCTTGGTCAGCAGTCAGTATCATGGAATCTGCCTGATACCAGGCCGAAAAAGGGTCATGGGAATCCTGACTCAGTCCACTCGGCACATCTGGAAATTTGCCTAAGAGATATCAGCTTGGAAACCTGTCCTCAAGCATCTATTTTTGAAATAGCGAATGTTCAGAGTACCTGGTAAGTCCTTTTTATGAGGCTCTGAGACTACTGTTCTTTGTTGAAGACACAAATTCTGGCCAGTAGCTTATACCCAAGCCTTTAGGCAACATCAGAGAGAACAGATGCTACCTGTAAGTGATAAAGACTGAATGGAGTCATTAATTTACATTTAAATATTTAATCCATCTTGATTTTTGTATATGGTGAAAGGGAGTGGTCTCATTTCATTCTTCTGCATATAGCTAGCCAGTGAACCGGCATCATTTGTTGAACAGGGCATCTTTCCCCATTGCTTGTTTTTGTTAACAACCTTGTCTTGCTTCTGTTCTTAAATGGATGCTTCCAGCTTTGGCTGGTAAGGATGATGTTGGCTGTGCATTTGTTTATTTGCTTAAGGACCACTGCTGGAGAGCTAGTGTGATCCTTTGGTGGTGCCATTACATTTAAATTTTTCTTGGGGCCAGAATTCTTGTGCAGGTTCTTTCTCATTTGGAGACATTGGCACTTATAATTTTGGTAACTATTTTCATGCAGACAGGATTTTTTTTCTTTATTCCCCTATCCAAGCTTATCCAACCCGCCTCATTTTGTTATTGTTGTTGTTGTTCTTCTTCTTCTTTTTAATGCTTTTAAAAGTCTGAAGCCATGGTTTTTAGTTTCTGTCTCTAGTGATAAGCAGAAATGAGGGATGAGAAGGGGGCTTTACTAGTCTAACCGGAAACAGAAACTAAAAACCTGTGACTGTATTCTCTCCTTTGGACACCCCTGTGTGATATTATTTTTTCCCTTGCCTCCCTCCCCAGGGGGTATATAGAGAGAGAATTGGAGAGAATCATTTTGGCTTTGCTTCTTATAACCCTATGCACTTCCATCAGCAGGTTTGATATTGGGCTGTGTAGTTCACCCTATAGGCCAAAAAAAATGACCTATATTGGTAAGAGCTGGCTGTGGCCAATATGGCTGGGCATGTACTTGATCCTTGTTTACTTGAAGAAGCTCTCTGTTGCCTCAGGCAACGGGCTGATCCATGGAGTGTTCAGTGGTCAGAGCTCCCTGATCAGCTGGCATAAGGCAAGATAGCGGGGCCAGAACAGGCAGGTCTACCTACAGGTCCCCCAATGGCAGGCACAAGCTCTAGTGCCAAGGGAGAATCCAGTAAGCAGCCACCAAGCACCTGGAGGTGTGCCTAGGTGTAGAGCTGGGAAGCCTCCTTCACTCCAAAGTCTCTGCATGGAGAGGAAATGGCAGCCTTTCCTTTCCCTAATCCAGGAAAATAGGTGTTTCCAGTATCAGGAGATCTGCCTGGGTATGGAGTGTGGAGGGCGCCACTGCATGCATCACAATCTCTGCACAGGGAATGGGTTGGCTCAGGCTACTGACCCAGGGGAATGGTTGCTCTCTGAAAGTCTGGAGATCTACCTGAGTGAAGAGCAGAGAAGGTCCTGCTGCACCACAATCTATTCACAGGAAGGTTGGGGTGGTTCAGGCTGCTGATCATGGTGAGTGGGTGTCTAAATGTCTGGAGATCTGCCTGACCATGGAACAGAGAGGGCCCCACTTCACCATGGTCTCTGCTCAGAAATGTGGCATGGCTCAGGTTGCTGATACAGGTGAGCTGGAGCCCCACATGCCTGGAGATCTGCTTGGGTGTGAAGGAGAAGTTTCTGTTCATAGGAAAAGATGGAACTAATAGCAGCTCATAATCCTGAAAAGGAGTTGCTATCCCTGTTTATAGATGAGAAAACTGAGACGTGACTACAAACCTTTCCAGCCATTCTGGCAAATATCAAACTTGGAAAGAAGAGAAGGAAGAGGGGTGTAAGGATGGCAATGTCAGGTTGCCGGTGAAGCATGCAGTGCAGAGGAATGAATGTAAGTTTTGAAATCGGACATGATGGAATCTTTTTTTTTTTCCTACATGCTGGTTGTGGGGCAGGGCAGTTTAGCTCTCTAGTGCCAGTCTCATTTACAAAATGAAGGTAATTTAACCTACTAGACAGGGTTATTGTGAGAATGAGACCATGGATATAGAGGTCAATGAGTGTGTGCTCCATTTGGGGAATCTCAACAAGTGTCCTGGCTTCACTCACCATCCAGATGGGCCAATGATCACCCACTCACTGTTCCCTGTCAGCTCTCCATTCTGAGCTTCAGTCCTACCTTCTGTGGTAGACAGCTTTCTAAGATGACCCCAAGGACCCCTGTCCCCTGTTATTCACACCTTGGGAACTCCCCAGCCCTTCAGTGTGGGCTGAACCTGGTATTTTACTTTTCCTGAGTAGAAGAGGGCAAAAGCAGCGAGATAACACTTCTGAGGTTTGGTTATAAAGGACTGTGACTTCCATTATGCTGGAAATCTGACTCCTCTCAATCACTTGTTGTCAATCACTTGCTCAAGTGGTGAGCTGCTATACGGGGAGGCCCTTGTGAGGGTGACCTCTGTCCAACAGACAAGAAACTGAGACCATGCGTCCAACTGTCAATGGCCCAGGAGGAAGTGCCTACTGCCAACAATCACGTTGAGTGAGCTTGGAGGCAGATCTTTTCCTCATTGTGTCTCGAGATGACTGTAGCACCTTCTGACACTTTGATAGCAGCCTTGGGAGAGACCCTTAGCAGAGGACCCAACTAAGTCATGCTAGGGTTCCTGGCTTCTGGAAGTGTGAGATAATAAATTGTTTGCTGTTTTAAGCCACTAAACGTTACGGTAATTTTTAATGTAGCAATAGAACACTAATATGCTTCTCAGTACCTCCTGGCATTCATTTGTATGTCATTCACTTGTTGTTCACTTGGTCTCCTAATGTTCATTGAGAACCTAGTATGTGCTGAGCACTGTGGCAGGCATTAGAGGAATCTGTGTTGAATAAGGCAGACACTAGAAGTTTACCGACTAGGGAGAAGACAACATTGCACATTTCATGGAAAATTAGATCAGTGCACACTGATTCTGCCTACATCAAATTCCCTAACAGGCAGAACTTACCTAGATAGAAGTGGTTAACTTTGGAAGGACAGTAACTGGGAGGCAGCAAGAAGAAGGTTTATGGGGTGCTGGTTGTATTCTATGTCTTGATCTAGTGCCTTCTGCGGGATGCCCATTTTAAAACACTTTATTGACACTTTGATTAGAATAGGTTACCAAATACTAATTCTCATATGTACCTTTGAACCTATCATATGCATGTCATAAAATTTTGATTTTTTTACCTGCCCAAGATCAGATCTTAAACCTTAAAAAATGAAATCATCTCAGGGTATCTTTTTACCTAAAACTATCTGAAATTTCCCAGAATGTCCCTGAAAAATAAAAAAGATTTATTGTTTTACATTATAAAAATAGAGATGGCAGAAATAATTAGGTCTGACTGGCATGCTCCACATTCTTTATTGAGTTCAACACTATTGTAAGAACTATAAAGATTGTCCAATCAGAAGAAATTTCCAGCTTTCCCTACATTAAGTTTGTACAAATGAAGCGTGATTAATGTAAACCTTCCAGAAATTGTATGCTGCATGAGAAGGCTCCTAGGATTTATCTGTGCCCTCCCCCGCCCAAAATATTGTTTTTACCCATGAAGAAAACCTTGATCAAACCTTTATGAAATAATTATGCACTGTACCTAAAAAGAGAACTTTACTCCCTCCATCTGACATAATTGGCTACTGTGATAAATTAACGACATCCATTCAGTCTTTATCACTTACAGGTAGCATCTGTTCTCTCTGATGTTGCCTAAAGGCTTGGGTATAAGCTACTGGCCAGAATTTGTGTCTTCAACAAAGAACAATGATCTCAGAGCCTCATACAAAGGACTTACCAGGTACTCTGAACATTTGCTGTTTCAAAAATAGATGCTTGAGGACAGGCTTCCAAGCTGATATCTCTTGGGCAAATTTCCAGATGTGCCGAGTGGACTGAGTCAGGATTCCCATGACTCTTTTTCGGCCTGGTATCAGGCAGATTCCATGATACTGACTGCTGACCAAGACTTAGCAGAGCTAGAGTTAACTATGGAGAGTTGAATGAACCAATGAGGTTATTTGTTTAGATCATTGTTGCCATTATTTTTAATGTTCTATTTTTTATGAATATGTGAAAAACCCCTTTCTTCTGTCAAGCTGTCTCTAACACTAAGTAAGTAAATCCTGTTTTTGTAAACTAAAATGAAGCATTTTACACTTATATCTGATTCTTACTTACCCATCAGAATTCAGAAACTTGTTAGTCTCCTTACTTTTTATAGCAACATAGTTATTAGAACATGTTCAATAGAAACTGTTTTCTTTTTACCTCAGATATATTGGTCAAATGAATTATATAGCCAAGGTCATATTTGAGAATTAACGTCTTCTAATCAGGCTTAAGTGCGCTTGTAGGCCAATCTCTACAAAGCCTTCCCAGGAAGGAAAACCGGCCTTTTATTTGGCTAGCAAGATCCTGACCTTAGAGGCGGTAAAGAAAACGACTTCCTTCCTTTGAGCTAGAGCTGCAAAGTTAAAAAAAAAAAAAGAAAGAAAAAAGAAAAAAGAGAATCACTTCTTGGCCAGTGAGAACCTTAGTGAATTTGGAGGTATAGCAAATAACAGAGGATGTTTAAAGCCAAATTTAAGATCATTTATGAAAACTTTCAGACCAGAAGTTATTCTTTGGCTTTAGAAGTTGCTTAATACTGCATGTTTCTAGATTTGCAAAGCAAACTCAAAAAAGCCTATATGGTTAATGTTCTTATTACATCTATATAAACAATAAGGCCAAACATAATGAGACCAGTCTTTTTGTGATCAAAAATAATCTTTGAAGATGATTTAAGATAACGAGAGGGGCTATTGTCAGAAAAAGAGCATCTAAGGCTTGCAAAAAAGGCAAGAGGGGTTAATTACTTAGAGCCCTCTCAGTGTGGCTTAGGGTGTCATCTAACAGATCCTCTGAGGATTATCTCATAGGCAGTCAAAGTGTGCACCTTTGATTGACTGTCTAAGGACTAAGGTATTTTACAACTCTGCAATCATAGCTGTTAAGTTATAGGATAGCTATGCAATTCTATAATAGCATATGCAATGCAATGCAGTATGCTCACAGCAATACAAATGATTCCTATTAATCACAATACAAATGAAGTTTGTTCAATAGAGAATGTAAATCTCTATAATTCAAATTCTTGCTTGAAACCAGTCCTAATACCCTATAGGTTCCTTCATGAGTTGATGAGCTCAGTAAAATCTTTGACATTTGTTCACTTTATAACGACAAAGGAAAAGATTCATTGCATTAAATTTTAAATTTTTTTTTAAATTTAATTTTTAAATTTAAAAATTAAAAAGTTTATTGCATTAAATTAAGAATTATCTTCATCAAAAGTCATTATTCTGTTCTGTTCTATTCTATTCACCATAAGGAAATATAAAGAATACTCTTCAGCAGTGAAAAGAAATAAACATAAATAAATATCAGAGAAACTATTATTGGGTGAATATGGCAAGTTACAGAAGAATAAATGCTGTATAATTCAGTTCAAAATTCATGAAAACAAATAAATTGTTTAAGAATGTTATGGGCCGGGCATGGTGGTTCACGCCTGTAATCCCAGCACTTTGGGAGGCTGAGGCGGGTGGATCACAAGATCAGGAGTTCGAGACCAGCCTGGCCAAGATGTTGAAACCCTGTCTCTACTAAAAATACAAAAGTTAGTTGGGTGTGATGGCACGTACCTGTAATCCCAGCTACTCAGGAGGCTGAGGCAGGAGAATTGCTTGAACCTGGGAGGCAGAGGTTGCAGTGAGCCGAGATCGTGCCATTGCACTCCAGCCTGGGTGACAGAGTGAGACTCCATCTCAAAAAAAAAAAGAATGTTATATACATTTCTTCAAAAATATCAACAGAAGCAATTTAAAAAACTTAAACCCTACAACAGACACTGGAATATGTTGGGGGTGGGGTTTAGAGGGGATTTCACTCTGTCACCCAGGCTGGAATGCAGTCACATGATCATGGCTCAGTGTAGCCTCAATCTCCCCAGGCTCAGATGATTTTCTCACCTCAGCCCTCCCAGTAGTTGGGAACATGTCACTATGTCCTGATAATTTTTCATTTTTTATAGAGACAAGGTTTCACCATGTTGCCCAGGCTGGTCTCGAACTCCTGGGCTCAAGCACCCTGCCAGTCTCAGCCTTCCAAAGTGCTGGGATTACAGGCGTGAGCCACTGCACCCAACCAACACTGGAATGTTAGTGGTTATCTCCAGGTCTAAGGTAATGAATAATTTTTATTTTCTTCTTTTTGTTCATTTCTGTTTTATAATATTTTAAAACGTAAATATGCTTTAAAATGTGTTACTTTCAATAAAGTAAAAACTTTTTAAAAGTTTATTAAACTGTAAATAAAGAAAAGAGGTAATAAACTTATAGAAGATATTTTAATGCACGTAATAGACAAAAAATTAATGTCCCAAATGTATAACAAACTATAAATTAAGAAAAGACAATATCTCATGCCTTGAGCACTTAGTATTTGTTATTCACTACAGAAAGCACTTTACATGTATTACATCATTTACTCCTTCTAACAACCTTCTCATGTATATACTATGTTCCTGCCAGTTACAGATGAGGAAGTTGAGAGTCAGAGAAGTTAGGCTACTTGCCCATTGTCACGGAGTTGATACAGGATGGAACTGGAATTGAAACCCTGCGGTCTGACTCCAGAGCCTGCTGCACTACACGACACTAACAACAGTCTCATGAAGAGATGTTAAACTCACTAGCAACCAGGGAATTGCAAATGAAACAAAAAATGATGTTGCCGCGTTTCATCCATGAGATGGACGGACACATTAGAATGTTTGAGATAGATAAACAACGTCAAGCACTGGTGAGGTGAGAGGTGTAGTTGGTATAACTACATGGAAAAATACTTTGCAGCATCTAATACACTGGAAATTTCTTTGATTCTGCAATCTTCAAAGTCTACTTCTGTGCATTAAAAATGTGTACATTGGGGAAATGCCCAAAGTCATTAGTCATATAATTATTTAAATAGTGAAATATTGGAAATGAACCAATATTCAACAATAGGAAATTGGACAACTGAAATAAGCTCAGATGCTTATTAAAGAGAATGAGCTACTCCTGTAATTATCAAATGAGTAGATGTCAGAAACATGAAGCTGAGTTAAAATTTTTTCTGAGTTGTACTGACATCATGCTACCACTTACAAAAATTTAAACACGGGAGAAAGATCCAAGATGGCCAATTACTAGCAGCTCAGGATTGTAGCTCCCAGTGGAAGGGCAGAGAATGAGAGGATGCCACACTTTCAGATGAATTTTTGTTGCTCATGGACCAGGAGATTCCCAGCGGAGGAGCCCCACAGGTCACCAGCGCAACTCTTGTGGCCGGCGCGGCAGTTCTTGGTGCAGAGTAAATGGGACTGGGTCCCTTTTTGGTCGAAGTTTGGAGCTCTGGGAAGGCAGAGTCACCTTTTCAGCTGATTGAAGAAGGGACTCAAGAAGAAGCCAGACTGGAGATTCCCAGGCAGAAAAGCACCATGAATCTTAATGCCGCTGTTTTAGCTGGTGCAGTGGGTTGCTCAGATTCGGGTACTGGGAATCAACAAGTTGGACATCCACTCAGAGACCTAATTTGAAAGTTGGTAATTACAAAGATAACAGGTAGATAAATTTACAATGATGGGAAGAAACCAGTGTAAAAAGGCTGAGAATACCCAAAATCAGAATGCCTCTCCTTCTACAGGGGATCACAGTTCCTCATCATCAGGGGAACAAGGCCTGATGGAGAACGAGTGTGTTCCAGTAACAGAATTAGGCTTCAGAAGGTGGATAATAAGAAACTTCTGCCCCCGCCCTGTGCCATGCCAGCTGCTGTCAGCTCCCTCAGCGTCCAGCCGAGGCACAGTGTATGCTGAGCTGCTGCCGCAGCCGGCTGCTCCACGTCCTGGGCCTTAGCTTCTTGCTGCAGAACAGCCACCTGATTCTCCTCTGCTCTCCCCATCTCATGAAGCCGCTGATCGTGTTCATCCTCGGTTGCCCTGGCGCCAGCAAGGGGACACAGTGCGCCCGCATCATCGAGAAATATGGTTACACACACCTTTCTGCAGGAGAGCTGCTTCGTGATGAAAGGAAGAACCCAGATTCACAGTATGGAGTACTTATTGAAAAGTACATTAAAGAAGGAAAGATTGTACCAGTTGAGATAACCATCAGTTTATTAAAGAGGGAAATGGATCAGACAATGGCTGCCAATGCTCAGAAGAATAAATTTTTCATTGATGGGTTTCCAAGAAACCAAGACAACCTTCAAGGTTGGAACAAGACCATGGATGGGAAGGCAGATGTATCTTTCGTTCTGTTTTTTGACTGTAATAATGAGATCTGTATTGAACGATGTCTTGAGAGGGGAAAGAGTAGTGGTAGGAGTGCTGACAGCAGAGAGAGCTTGGAAAAGAGAATTCAGACCTACCTTCAGTCAACAAAGCTGATTACTGACTTATATGAAGAAATGGGGAAAGTGAAGAAAATAGATGCTTCTAAATCTATTGATGAAGTTTTTGATGAAGTTGTGAAGATTTTTGACAAGGAAGGCTAATTCTCAACCTGAAAGCATCCTTGAAATCATGCTTGAATACTGCTTAGCTGCTATCACAACCCCTTTTTAAGGCAATTTTAATCTTTCCTAACTACATCTCAATTAGTGGCTGGAAAGTATATGGTAAAGCAAATTAAATTTATGTGTTTTTTTTTGGTCACAGGAACAGACAGTGAATTCAGGTTTAACTTCAACTTAGTTATGGTGCTCACTAAACAAAGAAGGGTATCAGCTAGTTTATTTTTTTTAATTCAAAAAGAATATCCCTTTTATACTTTGTGCCTTCTGTGAGCAAAACTTTTTGGTACGCATATATATATCCCTTTAATGATTGCAATGTGTTAAGATTTAGGGATACCCACTTTCTCTTTTTCTTGCAAGTTTTAAATTTCCAACCTTAACTGAATTTGTGGACCAAATATCAAAGGAACTTTTTTGTGTAGTCAGTTCTGGTACAATGTGTTTGGTAAACAAACTGAAAATGGATTCTTAGCAGTGTTTTAGTATTTATCAAATAACTGACCGTTTGCTATA
>JAPYYA010002537.1:0-13883 GCA_028533165.1 Leontopithecus rosalia
GCGGTGCCTGCGAAACTTCTGCCCCGAGTGGCTCCTCCACTGGGAATCTTCTGCTCCTGAGCTACCAGAATTTGTCTGAAAGTGTGGCGTCCTCTAGTTCTATGAGCTTTAACTGCGAGCTGCAATCGATGTTAGCGATCGGCCATCTTGGATCGTTCCCCGAAATTATACTTTCAAATGGGGGAAAAGGTATGTTAGATTCCACTATTTCTGCTAGAATTAAAGACAATAGACTTTACTTTTTAAGTTATTTATTTATTTTTTTTGAGACAGGGTCTCTGTCCCCTAAGCTGCAGTGTAGTGGTTCAATCATAGCTCACTGCAGCTTTGAGGGCCTAGGCTCAATCGATCCTCCCACCTCACACTTTTATACTTGTTGAATTTGAGGGGCTTATTTACAGGCTTTCAGGTTGGGTTTAAATTGTGGAGGCTCCTGAATGCCAGAGTCAGAAATAATACTTTAGGAATCACAAAAGTTTTAGAATACAACCAATGATAAAAGTTTGACACACAACTGTGTTCACTGTCACTTTACTCATTAACACAACTGTTCCAAATAGGAAGTCATAACTACCATACCAATTAAACAGCCAGATATTTTTCACAGTAATAAACCTTATGCTTACCAAGATAAACATTTTAAACACCGTCAAGTATGTGTGTATGGAGGATTATATGCACACACATACACAGTAATTTGTTCTACCCAGGAAATAAGAAGAAGAAAAAATGAACATTAAGCATCCACTGTGTGAATGGTAGTACACTAGGAGTTTCATGTGGAAATTTATAGATGTTAAGAACTAATTGTCCCTAACCACAGGAATCCCACATCAAAAGGAAGAGAAATTAATTGCAGGATTAGTTCCTAAATGCTCCCTATGAAACATCATATAGAAAAAAATGACAAACTATAACTCCAAATAAAGCTTTCTAAATGAATTCTCTGTTAAAAAAAAAATCCAACTAGAAAGCAAAGTTTCATCTGACTTGTTCTCACTAACTAAAGAGTTAAAATATGTAAAAGAATCTGTCATGGCCAGTCATGTAAGGAAGTGTACCTTACATGCCTCTTAGCAAATAAAAATTCTCTAATAGAGAATAAAAATCAGTGTGTTTTATATGGCAAGCTACAAGCAAGCTAGAAATGGATTTATCTGCTGGAAAAAAATAATGAAACTAAAAAGACCAGGAATTAATGGCACAAAAAGTGTAATTTCTAACAATGGCAAAATTTCAATATGGCATATGTAGTCAGCTTTACAGATCCAAAGTTGAATTATTTTAATATAAAAAAGCTTTAATAAGAGCTAGTAGTCAGTCAATCTATGATAAGATCACTTTTCTAGGGTAGTTATTTACACTGGAATAGGTCACTCAGGAAGACTGTAAAAGTCTCACCTTTCATTTTTTAAAAGTATGGTTTAAAGATTCTGGGAACTATATTTTACACATTCCAAACAAGACACTAACTAGTCTAACAAAAGAATGTCCCTGATCTATAAATGTATATTTCATTCACTTGAGAATGAAAGACAAGTCACTAACTAGTAGTTACATGCCATGAATTATTGAACAAAACGTTAGTATCCTAATATTTAAAGAATCCCTGCGCAGGTACGGTGGCTCACGCCTATAATCCCAGCACTTTGGGAGGCCGAGGCGGATGGATCACGATGTCAAAAGATCGAGACCATCCTGGTCAACAAGGTGAAACCCCATCTCTACTAAAAATACAAAAATTAGCTGGGCATGGTGATGTGCGCCTGTAGTCCCAGCTACTTGGGAGGCTGAGGCAGAATTGCTTGAACCCAGAAGGCGGAGGTTGCGGTGAGCCGAGACTGTGCCATTGCACTCCAGTCTTGCTGGGTAACAACAGCGAAACTCCTTCTCAAAAAAAAAAAAAAAAAAAAGAATTCTTAAAACTTGACATTCAAATCAAATAGTTTAAAATAAAATATCAATGGAAAATAGGCAAAATGTGCAAGCATTTTATAAAAAAACAGAAACAGCCCATGAGCACAGGAAAAAAAAGTCCAACCTCATCAGTAATCAAGAAAATGTAAATCAAAATACCATATGATATTTTACATCTATCAGTTTGGCAAATATTAAAGAATCAAGACAATAACATATGAAGCAACAGGTATCTCATACTGTCATAGGAGCATAAATTGATATAACCATTTTTAAAAATAATTTGGCATCATCTAGGAAAGTTTAAGGATGTATATGCCCTTACAACCCAGCAATTCTATTTTTAGGTATATACCCTAGAGAAACTCTTACACATGTATGTGTACAAGGTGTGTATAATAATGTCTGTATAGCATTGCTTATTGTCTGTAATCAACAACTGAAATTAAAAAAAATACTGCTTGTGTACCAGGCACTGTTCTAAGCACTTTGTATACAATGATTCATGAAACTTTCACAAGAGTCCTATCAGGTTGATTCTATTTTTAATCTCCATTTCACAGATGAGTAAACAGGCACCGAGAAGTTAAGTAATTTGACCAAATAATTTGGTAAGTAGCAGAACCTCCTGGAGTCAGAGTCTGTGCTCTTAGTCCCCATATTATACTACCTCTCAAAAATACACAACACTATACAAAATAATACTTAGGGATACATAAATATTTTACAGAACTATAAACAAGATAATTAGAAATGTGATTAAGGGCAATGTTATTTCTTGGGAAAGGAAAGCAGGACATAATTGGAAATGGTTCACATGAGGACGGCAAAAGTTTTAGTCACATTCTAAAGGTGAGTAGTAAACAAGTTCTTTTCATTATACTACATATACCTACATATTATTTTGCATATTTCAACTATTTCATATTTTTTTTTAGTTGGAAAGTAAGTCATCTAAAAGTCCTTTCTGGAATTGAGGAGAGAGAGAAGGTATAGAAATATAAATACATACACATACAAAATTATGAAACATCTAAGAAAAAGAAAAATGAGTAACATATGAGTAATTATAAAATGAAAGTCTCATTTCTGCTAAAATGAATAAAGTTATTAACATTTAGTCTAAACAGCAAAATCTGGAAGGAACCAGAATCTTCTGAAGGGCCATTAGAAAGCTACAACCCTTAGGGAAATGGGGACTATTTCTCTTAAGAGATTGTTCTCCCTAAATTATGCTTGTTTGCTTTTCCTTGTTCTGTAATCACAACTATGCTCCTAAATTTAGGTCTCTCTCACATAAAAATTATAAGGAAGATTGGACGAGACAGGGATATACTTCAGAAAGTTCACTAAGAGAAAAAAACAGAAAACAAAAATTAACCCCTACAGCACATACTTGATACACAAGACTCACTCAGGAAAGTTGACCCTGATACTTAAGATTGGTTTCCCATGGGGGAAAAAAAAGGCCAAGCAGCCAAGAGTTTAAATTACTCACTCTTGATTTTTACATTAGCTGGTTATAAACATAGCAATAAAAACTAAAATATAAAATCATGTGCTGCATTGTGAATATCTGATTTTTAAAAAGTATACTCACAAATTACCTTAAATTAGCTAAAATTCCTTTTTCAGGAGACACGAATCTCACTTAGATGTTAAATTCCAAAAGTAGCATTAAAGGTAATATCATATAAATTCAAAATTATACTGAAAATACCTCATGTTATCCATAAAGTACAGTACTGTACTATTTTGCAAAAAAATCCAACACAGCGATTTTTTCTACTATGAAACAGTGTGCTGTTTTCAACTAGACACAGTTGAAGTGGCTGGCCTATGTTTAGGGGCTATGAAAAAGATATCTAACACTAGAACCACACAACATGCTCATATTATAGGAAGCACAAAAACACTATACAGTAGAAACTCATTGAGTAGAACTGCAGAAAGAATCATCTATACTATTTAATTCACCTTTTACTGTTCTCTAAACAAACATCGTTCAATGTTAATATATACAATTCCATTGTTATTCTTTTTCTTTTTTTTTTTTTTGAGACACGGTCTTCCTCTGTTGCCCAGGCTAAAATGCAGTAGCACAATCACAGCTCACTGTAGCCTCAACTTCCTGGGTTCGAGTGATCCTCCAGTTTCAGACTCCCAAGTAACTGGGACTACAAGTATACATCAGTTAATTTTTAATCAAGCATGCCTGGTTAAGTTTTAAAATTTTTGTACAGACACGGTATCTCTAAGTTACCTAGGTTGGTCTCAAACTCCTGGACTCAAGCAATCCTCTTGCCTTAGCCACCCACCCGAAGTGCTGAGATTACAGGCTGAACTACCATGCCCGGCCTCTATTCCCAGTCACACTACTATTCCAGAATTTTACAGAGAAAGTTGCAAGAAAAAAATATGCACTGACTGTTCATCTGCCAAAAGCAAAATGAAAAATTTGTTCACTCACTTAAATGTAAGCTAAAATGCTGAATTAAATCATAATATTAAAGTAGAATAGAATATTGTATACAAGCATAAAATAGTTCCTTTTTGGATTTTCTTTCTTTTATTTCTACTATTTCCAATGATGTGGAGCTTGCCTGGAAGACTTAGAGTGAAGAAAAAAAATCCTTCTATTTGATCAAGTAAGTGAAAAAATGTAAGGAATTCTAGACTCTCAGTATGGCCAAAGGACCTACAGAGATAAGTCATCTAGACAATCCTCTACTCCATCAATGAATTTTGCGAATTCTGTATTACATTAGATACTGCTCTAACTGGTATAATTTGCCTAACAGGAAACAATTTATAATTTACTAAGTTATATCATTGGCTTGGTATTCCACCTGAGCACTGAGCCAAATAAACAGCAACAAAGTACAGCTTTATCACTGACAGCTAAATAAATATTTCCAATACTTAACTCATAAGACTAATAAAATTCATTTTAAAAGCTCATAGTTTTCGGATAAAAGTTAATTTACAAACAGATTTATGGCAAGGTAGCAAGAACAAAAGATATTTAATTTATTTATTTTAAAGACAGTTTCACCATGTTGGCCAGGATGGTCTTGCTCTCTTGACCTTGTGATCTGCCCGCCTCGGCCTCCCAAAGTGTTGGGATTACAGGTGTGAGCCACTGCACCAGGCCTGGATTTTTTTGGCAGGGGGTTGGGGGGACAGAGTTTTCCCTGTTGTTACCCAGGCTGGAGTGCAATGGTACAATCTTGGTTCACTGCAACATCTGCCTACGGAGTTCAAGCAATTCTCCTGCCTCAGTCTCCCAAGTAGCTGGGATTACAGGAACTCACCACCACACCTGGCTAATTTTTTTATTTACTGGATACAGGCTTTCACCATGTTGGTCAGGATGGTCTTGAACTTATGACCTCAGGTGACCCACCCAACTCAGCCTCTCAAGTTGCTAGGATTATAAGTGTGATCCACTGTGCCCGGCAGGGTATCTTTTTTCTTTCTTTCTTTCTTTTTTTTTTTAGACAGAGTTTTGCTCTTGTTACCCAGGCTGGAGTGCAATGGCACGATCTCGGCTCACCGCCACCTCCGCCTCCTGGGTTCAGGCAATTCCCCTGCCTCAGCCTCCTGAGTAGCTGGGATTACAGGCACGCGTCACCATGCCCAGCTAATTTTTTGTATTTTTTGTAGAGACGGGGTTTTACCATGTTGACCAGGATAATCTCAATCTCTTGACCTCGTGATCCACCCACCTTGGCCTCCCAAAGTGCTGGGATTACAGGCGTGAGCCACTGCACCCGGCCCTTCTTTTTTTTTTTTTTTTAATCTTTTTTCTTTTAGATAGGGTCTCACTTTGTCACCCAGACTAGTGTGCAGTGGTGCAAACACAGTTCACTGCAGGGCTGACCTCCTGGGCTCAAGTGATTTTCCCACCTCACCCCTGAGTAGCTGGGACCATAGGCATGTGCGACCATGCCTGCCAAATTTTTGTATTGTTGGCAGAGACAGGGTTTTGCCATGTTAGCTAGTCTGGTCTCAAACTCCTGGACACAAGTAATCCACCTGCCTTGGCCTCCCAAAGTGCTGGGATTACAGGCGTGAGCCACCACACCTGGCCTAAACCTATTTCTTATAAGAAATACTCAGCTACTGTGCAAACCTAGGATTCAGTGAATTTGAAATTTATTTTTACTTCAGTTTACCATTTTTTTTTGATAGGCTACATATGTTAGGGTTCCCTGAGTACTGTACTGCCTCATTTCATAAAACTCTGCCATCTACAGCATTTTCAAATAAGAAATTGTAAGAATAGATGAAGATTTTTCAACAGCTAAGACTAAAAATTACTTTGCTTCATCAGGTATCAAACCAGAGATTTTCAAACAACAAATTAAGTCTTGGCCATCCTAAAGACTGGTATTTGAGAACAGAACACCATCAGTTTGAATGCCACACTTCCCTAGACACATATTACTCAGCCCTGATTACCATTTGTACTGCGTATTCTCAACCAAATGATCATGTACCCCACAGGCTCTTCAGGCTCAGCAACCCCTTAATATTATGTACAAATATGAGTATATGTGTGTCTGTGAAGTTTCTGGGGCCAGATTCTTCCGTCATCAGAATCTCAAAGGATGTGTAACCACCAAAAAATTTAAAACCATTGATTTAACAGTATTCCATGATCCAAATCTAATATCTGACTTTAATTTTAGGTTTCTGCCTTATTTTCATTTTCCTAAGTTGTCCACAAAATTCCTTCTATTGTTTTGATATGTGACTTTCCTATTCACCTTTAAAGATAATAGTAGAAAGTCAGAGCTTCATAAAATGAAGAAGCATCCTGTCAACTTGTAACTGCAGTCAAAGGTGGTTTCAAAAGTTGAAGATATATGTACATATTTTTAAAACATTTTTTTAAAAGCCATCTTTTCTGAGAGCCTTTTCTTGTATTTTCATTGCTCACTTGCCTTTCAAATGAGAAAACACTGGTGAACTGAATTTGTGATTTGATGGTATTTACCTTTTCAAGCATGTTAAGGCTGGGTGCAGTGGCTCACGCCTGTAATCCCAACACTTTGGGAGGTTGAGGCAGGTGGATCAACTGAGGTCAGGAGTTTGAGACCAGCCCAGCCAACATGGCTAAACCCTGTCTCTACTAAAAATACAAAAATTAGCCAGGTGTGGGGGCACACAGCTGTAATCCCAGCTACTCAGGAGGATGAGGCACAAGAATCACTTGAACCTCAGAGGTGGAGGCTGCAATGAGCTGAGATTGTGCCACAGCACTCCAGCGGGGGCAGTAGAATAAGAATCTGTCTCAAAATATTAACAATAATAATAAGCATATTAAGACTTTACAGATAAAAATACATATAGCCATCACCCAAACTCCACAATACACATACACACAGACTGACTTTATTAGAATGTTACTTTAAAAATTAAACCTTTAGTTACAAAACAAAATGATTTTGCTCTGATATAGCAAGGATTGATTTAAGCAAGGAACATCTTGATTTAAAAGGACAGAAGTGCTGAGGATGTTAGCCTACTTTTTACACTAGCTTTCCTCCTGCATCTGTCAAGTGTGGGATGAGAAAAGATGCTGGAATCTGGAGACGCAGACTAGAATAAAAATATTATTTGATTCCAAGAATGGGGAGGTGGTGGAGGAAATGGGGTAGAAGAGAGAAAAAAATGCCACTGAAAAAATTACAGAAATAAGAAATAAGATACTGTTAAAAACAGCTCTGCTTCCCTTTACTGACAAATAACTTGGCAAAATATCTACACATCTCTCTTCAATTCTTCAGTCTGCTCTAATCTTACTCCTCTCTCTTTCCCTCACCCCTGACTCCCCCTTGTCAAGCCATCAACAAAAGACTTCTAAAATACATCTCAGAACTGTCCACTGCACTTAATCTCCACCACCCATAGTCCAAGGTTAACTATGTGTCTTACTGGACTAGTATAAGCCACTAGTATTTATTTCTATGTCCTCTGTTGTCCCTCTCTAATCAACTCTGTACAGTGTAGTCACCATAATCTTCAAAAACATAAAATGGATCATGGCCTTGCTTAATAGTTCCATGACTTTCCAATGTATCTTCAAATAAAATCCAAACTTTCATTATACAGTGAGTCAGTATGGCATAATTCACACTTCTCAAGACGTGGTGCTTACAATAGTACCAGAATATCACAAATACACAGTACATGTTAGCATATAAAGGTACAGCTCCGGCTGAGTGCAGTGGCTCACGCCTGTAATCCCAACACTTTAGGAGGCTGAGGCAGGTGGATCACTTGAGGTCAAAAGTTCGAGACCTGCCTAGCCTACAGAGTGAAACCCCATCTCTACTAAAAATACAAAGAAGGCCAGGTGCAGTAGCTCACACCTGTAATCCCAACACTTTGGGAGGCTGAGGCAGGTGGATCACCAGATGTCAGGAGTTCAAGACCAGTCTGGCTAACATAGTGAAACTCTGTTTCTACTAAAAATTCAAAAAAATTAGCCAGGTGTGGTGGCGCATGCCTATGTAATCCCAGCTACTCAGGAGGCTGAGGCAGGAGAATTACTTGAACCCAGGAGGTGGAGGTTGCAGTGAGCCAAGATCACACCATTGCACTCCAGCCTGGGTGACAAGAGTAAAACTCTATCTCAAACAAAAACAAAAAGGCTGGGCGTGGTAGCACACACCTGTAATTCCAGCACTTTGGAAGGCCGAAGTGGGCAGATCACCTGAGGTCAGGAGTTCAATACCAGCCTGGCCAACATAGTGAAACCTCGTCTCTACTAAAAATACAAAATATGAGCCGGGCTTCACGGTGGGTGCCTATAATCCCAGTTACTCGGGAGGCTGAGACAGGAGAATTGGTTGAACCCAGGAGGCAGAGGTTGCAGTGAGCTGAGTTCACACCATTGCACTCCAGCCTGGGCAACAAAGCAAGACTTCATCTCAAAAAAAAAGGTATGGCCCCTGCATGTCTCTCTTGCCTTGAGGTGGCATTCTTTCCAACTAACTCTTTATGAGCCTTTCAGTTAAATGCAAGCTCATCTCCCTCTAGGCCTGTTGTTTCCCTCTCCCTGAAATACTCTTCTCCCAGACCCCTTCACCAGTACATTTGTCTCCCACTCATACTTAACTCTCAACCTAAAAGTCGACATCTTCTTTTTCTACTTTCTAAATACCAGCCTATATAATTCCTTATTATATACTACTCTTTTCACTTCCTTCACAGTGTTTTATATTTTTTCTCTTTTTTTTTTTTTGGCAAAGGGTCTTAATCTGTCACCCAGGCTGGAGTGCAGCACAATCTCAGCTCACTGCAGTCTCAACCTCTCTGGTTCAAGCGATCCTCTCATCTCAACCTCCAGAGTAAGTGGAACTACAGGTGCAAGCCACCACACCTAGCTAATTTTTGTATTTTTTGTAGAGATGGGGTTTCACCATGTTACCCAGGCTAGTTTTGAACTCCTGAGCTCAAGCAACCCGCCTGCCTCAGCCTCCAAAAGTGCTGGGATTATAAGTGTGAGCCACTGCACCTGGTCTATAGTTTCCAATTACTTTGTTTCACTGCTTCAGCTCTTCCTTGATCATCAAATGCTTCAGCGTCCATTCCATAAATTATCTAACTTGCTAAAGGTAGAAAGCATTGGTTGCTGTTCTATCTAAAATAATCTTAACTAATGTAAGTATTAAGTATTCTCCTTTGACCAAGAAGCTAAATAATTGGTCACTAATATACATATGTCAAAGCCTGTACTATGATTATACATAGATTCCTACTTTTTTTGATGTTTCAGAATTTTTTTTTTTTACTTTTATTTTCCAGTTTGGGGGTACATGTGAAGGTTTATTATGTAAGTAAACACGTGTCATGAGGGTTTGTTGCAGATATTATTTCAACACCCAGGTATTAAGTCCAGCACCCAATAGTTATCTTTTCTGCTCCCCTCCCTCCTTCTACCCTCCCCACTCAAGTAGACCCCTATGTCTGTTGTTTCCTTCATGTTCATAAGTTCTTATCATTTAGTGCCCATCATTGTTAATTAAATAATATTCTATATCCAACAAAGTATTGTGCTAGGTACTAGAAGAGCCCAGACAAAAATTTTTTTATTTTAAAATAACCTTATCAAGACCTCAAGGTCTTGAATGATATAAGCACACAATGAAAGAGATAGAAAAAGGACATTACAAATAGCGAAATGGGGTAGGATGAAAAGTCATACTATGTATGTAAAAATATGTTATTTCCTCAAAACTGAGATACTACTGATTATAAGATGCTCCCCGATTTTATGTTCCACTAAAAAAGAAAAAATGGAGGCCAGATGCACTGGCTAACACCTATAATCCCCACACTTTGGGAGGTCAAGGTTTGTAGATTGCTTGAGATAAGGCAATCAAGACTAGCCTGGGTGACATGGCTAAATCCCATCTTTACAAAAAATATAGAAACTAGCCAGGCATGGTGATGTGTCCCTGTGGTTCCAGCTACTTGGGGGACTGGGGCGGAAGGATCACTTTAGCCAAAAAGGAAGAGGATACAATGAGCCATGATCTTACCACCACTGCACTCCAGCCTAGGTGACAGAGTGAGACCTTGTCTTTAAAAAAAAAAATTGCTGCCAAAACTGTTTAAGAATTGCTCATTTATTGTAAAATATCACAATAGTAAGATGTATCCCAATGGGAGATGATTCCCAGTTCCAGAGAAGTTCAAGTGTGAGAGAAACAGGAAAAGGGAGGAGAAACAGAAGGTAAAAGAAAAAGAAAATTATCAAATTGTCATCTAATTTTTTTTTTGAGACAGCATCTCACTCTTGTCACCCAGGCTGGAGTACAGTAGTATGATCACAGCTCACTTCAGCAGTGACCTCCCAGACTAGATGATTCTCCCACCTCAGCCTCCTGAGTAGCTAGGACTACAGGTGCATACCACCATGCCCAGCTATTTCTTTATAGAGATGGAGTTTTGCCACATGTTATCCAGGCTGGTTTCGAACTCATGGGCTCAAGGGACCCACATGCCTCAGCCTCTCAAAGTGCTGGGATTACAGCTGTAAGCCACTTCACCTGGCCTATTACTCTATCATTAATAGAAAATCAGTCTTCCAAGAACCTCTGCAAGTCTCAATTATATGAAATTTTGGTTATTTATTAAAATTTCTTATCAAAAAGTGGAGAAAAGGCCATTGTAAACAGTGATCATGGGCTGGGTGCAGCGGCTCATGCCTATAATCCTAGCACTTTGGGAGGCTGAGGCAGGAGGATCGCTTGAGTCCAGGAGATCGAAACCCACCTAAGCAACATAGTGAGACCCTGCCTCTATTAAAAAAAGAACAACTGGCCGGGTGCAATGGCTCATGCCTGTAATCCCAGCACTCTGGGAGGCCCAGGTGGGTGAATCATGAGGTCAGGAGTTTGAGATCAGCCTGACCAACATGGAGAAACCCTGTCTCTATTGAAAATAGAAAAAACTTAGCTGGGCATGGTGGTGCATGCCTGTAATCTTAGCTACTTGGGAGGCTGGGGCAGGAGAATCGCTTGAACCCAGGAAGCAGAGGTTGCAGTGAGCCGAGATCGCACCACTGCACTCCAGCCTGGGCAACAAAAGCAAAACTCCATCTCAGAGGAGGGGAAAAAAAAAGAAAAAGAAAAATTTAGGCTGGGCGTCATGGCTCATGCCAGTAATCCCAGCACTTTGGGAACCTGAGGTGGGAGGATCACCTGAGGTCAGAAGTTTGAGACCAGCCTGACCCACAAGGAGAAACCCCATCTCTACTGAAAATACAAAATTAGCCAGCCATGGTCGCACCAGACTGTAATCCCAGCTACTCCAGAGGCTGAGGCAGGAGAATCACTTGAACCCAAGAGGGGGAGGTTGCAGTGAGTCGAGATCATGCCATTGCACTCCAGCCTGGGCAACAAGGTGAAACTCCATCTCAAAAAGAAAGAAAGAAAGAAAAATTTAAAATAAATAAAGCCAGGCACAGTGGCTCGTGCCTATAATTCCAGCACTTTGGGAGGCTAAGGCAAGTAATCACCTGAGGTCAGGAGTTCGAGACCAGCCTGGCCAACATGGCAAAACCCCATCTCTACGAAAAATACAAAAAATTAGTCAGGCACAATGGCCTGCGCCTGTAGTCCCAGCTACTCAGGAGGCTGATACAGTGAATCAATTGAGCCTGGGAGGTGAAGGCTGCAGTGAGCTGAGATCACGCCATTGCATTGCAGCCTGGGCAAGAGAGTAAAACCTTGCTCCAAACAACAACAAAAACTCTAGACAAAACTAATGCATTCCTAAAGACACTCTCTAAAAACTGATCTAACTAGAAACACAATCCTAAATGAAACCATTTAGAATACTGAATACATACCTCCCCTGCAAAATATTAAGCCCCTCATCCCCAAAAATACCATGCCTACAGAGTTAAACAGGAGTTCAACCAAACTTTCAAAAAAAAAAAAAGGTCATTCCAGTCCTAAATAAATCTTTTTGGGGGGGAAAAATAGTTTCTAACTCATTATTTGAGGCTAGCATAATCTAGATACCAAAACCAAACAAGGACAAGAAATTAAAATTATGGGCCAGTTTCATCTGTGGATGAACATAGATGCAAAAATCTTATACAGTCTCATGCTTGTAATCCCAGCACTTTGGGAAGCTGAGGTGGGAGGATTGCTTAAGTCCAGGAGTTTGAGACCAGCCTGGGCAACATAGCAAGACCGCATCTCTACAAAAAATGTTAAAAGTAGCCAGGCATGATGGTACACACTTATAGTACCAGCTACTCAGAAGGCAGATGTGAGATGAATACTTGAGCCCAGGAGTTTGAGGCTACAGTGAGCTATGATCACACCACTGCACTCCAGACTGGGTGACAGAACAAGATTCCACCTCTTAAAAAACAAAACAAAATTAATAAACTAAATCCAACTGTTTATTTTTTTCTAAAAAATCCATCATGACAGAATTGGGTTTATTTCAGTAATTCTACATTATAAATGTCATTCACCACATTAACAAAATAAAGGAGGAAAACTATGTGATCATCCTGTAAATGCAGAAAACATATTTGATAAAATTCAATGCTCATTCTTCACACACACAAAAATCTTAGCCTACTAGGAAGAGAAATGCTTTTAAGCTAGGAAAAGTTTCTATCAAAAATATATAGCAGGCCGGGCACAGTGGCTCAAGCCTGAAATTCCAAAACTTTGGGAGGCTGAGGTAGGCGGATCATCTGAGGTAAGGAGTTTGAGACCAGCCTGGCCAACAAGGTGAAGCCCCATCTCTGCTAAAAGGACAAACATTAGCCAGGCATGGCAGTGCCCACCTGTAGTGCCAGCTACTTGGGAAGCTGAGGTGGGCAAATCACTTGAGCCTGGGAGGCTGAGGTTGCAGTGAGTTGAGACTGCACCACTGCACTCCAGCCTGGGTGACAGGGTGAGACCCTGTCTCAAAATAAATAAATAAATACACACACACACACACACACACACACACACACACACACACACATTAGTCTTCATAGAGAAACAAAATAAGCACTTCCTTTAAAAAATTAAGTGCAACATAAGAATGCCCACTATTGATTTACAAGAAAAAAGCAAACAAGCCCATCCAAAATTGGGCAAAGGAAATGAACAGACACTTTACAAAAGAAGACATACAAGAGGCCAACAAACATATGAAAAAATGCTCATCATCACTGGTCATTAGAGAGACGCAAATCAAAACCACATTGAGATACCGTCTCATGCCAGTTAGAATGGCATTCATTAAAAAATCTGGAGACAACAGATGCTGGAGAGGATGTGGAGAAATAGGAACACTTTTACACTGCTGGTGGGAGTGTAAATTAGTTCAACCATTGTGGAAGACAGTGTGGCGATTCCTCAAGGACCTAGAAATAGAAATTCCATTTGACCCAGCAATCCCATTACTAGGTATATATCCAAAGGACTATAAAT
>JAPYYA010002538.1:0-13881 GCA_028533165.1 Leontopithecus rosalia
GCATAATATTCCATGGTGTATATGTGCCACATTTTCCCAGTCCAGTCTATCATTGATGGGCATTTGGGTTGGTTCCAGGTCTTTGCTATTGTAAACAGTGCTGCAATGAACATTCGTGTGCATGTGTCCTTATAGTAGAATGATTTATAGTCCTTTGGATATATACCCAGTAATGGGATTGCTGGGTCAAATGGAATTTAAAGATACGGCCACTTAGTACATGGCACTGAATGATTTTTATAACCAATGTTTGTGATTTTTAAAAAACCAAGGCCTTTTCTTTAAAGACCCAGTTTCTTTCCTGGCTATGTGACTAAGCCAATGTATTAAAATGATAACAATTCAATACTTTGTAAACCCATACTGACATTAAGATGATTATTCATTACTACTAATTTTTAAAAAGAATTACAAGAAAAATTTGGCATACTTTTATTTCAGTAAAAGAAAGGAAAGTCATGGTATTATAATGATGCTTATTGAGAGAATTTGTATTATAGCATCAAATAATATAGTGTTTAAAGTATACAATCAACATGGAAATATTTTTTCATTTTGCTTTAAGATATAAAATATAACCCAAACAATAGTTGCATATATTGAATGTCTGATAAGGTACAACATTGCTTATTTGTTTAGCATTCCTGTCTTAGCTCATTTGTGTTGCTATAAAGGAATACTACAGCTGGGTAATTTATAAAGAAAATAAGCTTATTTGGCTCATGGTTCTTCAGGCTGTACAAGAATACAATGCCAGCATCTACTTCTGATGAGGGGCTGAGAGCACTTCCACTCATGGCTAAAAGTGAAGGGGACCTGGGGTGTGCAGAGATCACATGGTAAGAAAGGAAGCAAGAAAGGAGGGGTGGTGCCAAGCTCTTTTTTTTTTTTTTTAACAACCAGTTGTTGTGGGAACTAATAAGCAATCACTCATTCATTACTGTTGGTACCAAGCCATTCAGAAGCGATCTGCCTCCATGACCCAAACAAATCCCATCAGGCCCTATCTTCAACATGGGGGATCAAATTTCAGAATGAGGTTTGGAGTGTCAAATATCCAAACTATAGCAGTACCTGGATTGTTCAAATCCTTGAAAGTTACAGAGAAGTGGTGGTACAAATTTTTGAACATGAATCTCAGAAGTTTCAAAGAAGGTAGCAGTTAAAACGTCAGTAACTTTTCTCCATTTCAAACGCATTGAAATGTATTGCTAGACAGTGTACCGGACCCTGAATTAAGAATGATCATCGAAAAGGATCAGACAACCTTTACAGAGACCTGTTCTGCTTGAGCTTTCCTGGAAGCATTTTGTATCTTAAGGAGATGTCTGTCCGGGTTGACCTAAGAGCTTTAATATTAAGAATTGCGGTCAATTTAGATTAAAAGGATTTTGCACTGACATAATTTTACACCTTTAAGAACCTCTGTGACCCAGTCATTATCATTTTCATTCCAAATGCAGAGATGTGAGTAGCACCAGAGATATAGGAAAGCAGTGCATTTAGATCATTTCTTTGGCAAAACCAGTAGCTCATTCGATTTCACAATTAGCAGTTGAAAAATCTTTTGGCATTAAGGGAAAAACAGGAATACACATTCTTGAGAAACTTGGGCTTCCTGCTTACCAGAGCAGGTGAAAACGTCATTGTTGTCTTTTTCTTTTGTTGAAATCTTTGTTAACATTTTAATTCAGATATCATAAAACCACCCATTTAAAGCGTACAATTCAATGATTTTTTAGTATAATCACAGAATTGTTCAATCATCATCGTAATCAATTTTAGAACATTTTCAACATTGTATCTATTAACAGTCACTGCCCGTTATCTCCCAGTCCTTATTTTCAGGCAGTCATTAGTCAACTTTTTGTCTTATAAATGTGCCTGTTATGAAGAATTCATAAAAATGAAATCTTTTTGTGACTGACTTATTTCACTTAGCATAATATTTTCAAGATTCATACATGTTGTAGCATGTTTCAGGACCTCATTACCTTTTATTGATGAGTAATATTATATTATAATGAATAGCCAACATTTTGTTTACTCTGTCTGTAGACAGATATTTGACTTGTTTCCACTTTTGTGCCACTACAAATAATTCTTTTATGAACTTTCTTTGTGCAAACTATTATGTAGATGCATCTCTACGTTTCTCTTGCATATGAGCAGAATGATGGCTTATGCAGTAACTCTTTTTACCATTTGGAGAAAAGGCCAATTCTCCAAAGTGTATTGATATGGTTTGAATCTGTGTCCTTGCCCAAATCTCATCGAATTGTCACCAGTGTAGAAGATAGGACCTGCAGGAAGGTGATTGGCTCATGGGGGGCAGTTTCTCATCAATGATTCAGCAAAAGCCTCCTTGGTGCTGCTCTCTTGATAGAGTTCATGAGATCTGCTTGCTTAAAAATGTGTGGCACCTTCCCTCCCTCTTTATTCCCCCTGCTCAGGCCGTGCAAAGTGCTGACTCCCTGCTTTGCCTTTCATCATGACTGTAAGTTTCCTGAGGCTTCCTCAGAAGCAAAGCAGGTTGCTAACATTATGCATCCTGTTCAGCCTGTAGAACTATGAGGCAATTCAACCTCTTTTCATTACAAAATACTCAGTCTCAAGTATTTCTTCATTTTTTTTTGTTTTGAGACAAAGTCTTGTTTTGTTGCCAGGCTGGAATGCAGTGGTGCCATCTCGGCTCACTGTAACCTCTGCCTCCCTGGTTCAAGCGATTCTCCTGCCTTAGCCTCCCAAGTAGCTGGGATTACAGGCACATGCCACCATGGCTGGCTAATTTTTGTATTTTTAGTAAGACAAGTTTCACCATGTTGGCCAGAATGGTCTCAATCTCCTGACTTCATGATCTACCGGCCTCGGCCTCCCAAAGTGCTGGGATTACAGGCGTGAGCCACCATGCTTGACCTCAAGTATTTCTTTAGAGCAGTGCAAAACCGAACTCATACATGCACATTTTACATTATCATATAAATTTATGCAAATTTCAATATCTCCACACTCTTGGTCATACTTGGTTTTGCCGTTCTTCTTCACTATAGACATTCAGTACGTATGAAATCAAATTTCTTTATAGTTTTAAATTGCATTTCTCTAATGACCATGATCAGTGATCATAATCATATTTCCATGTGCTTCTTGGCCACTCACATATCCTTTTTTAAGAAATGTCTATTCAAATACTTTGCCCACTTTTAATTAGATTATTTCTCTTTATTATTAAGTTGTAACAGTTCTTTATGTATTCTTGAGATATGTTTCAGATCATGCACATTATTTAAAAATATTTTCCTCGTTGTGGGTCGTGTTTCACTTTAGGATGGTGCTCCTTGAAATAGACACAGGGAAGGGAGTGCTACACACTGGGGTCTATTGGGGGGAATGGGGAGGGACAGCGGCAGGGGGAGCTGGGGAGGGCTAGCCTGGGGAGAAATGCCAAATCTGGGTGAAGGGGTGGAAGGCAGCAAAACACACTGCCATGTGTGTACCTATGCAACTATCATGAAAGTTCTGCACATGTACCCCAAAACCTAAAATGCAATAAAAAATTGATAAGACCCAATTTCATCAAATTTATTGATTTTATCAATCCTTTGTACATTTTGTGTCATATCTAAAATATACTGCCTAATCCAAATAATGAAGATTTACTTGTGTATTTTCTTCTAAGTGGGATGTAGTTTTATCTCATATATGGCAGTTTATGATCCACCCTGAGTTCATTTTTGTGAATGATGTGAGATAAAAATTCAAATTCATTCTCTTGCATGTTGTCCCAGCTTCATTTGTTGAAACAAAGTTGTTTCCTGATTGGATTATCTTTGCCCATTTTTTGAGAATCAATTGACCATAAATACTAGATTTTTAAGTCTGCCCAGTGACTTTTATGTCTATGTTTATGCTAATACTACACAGCCTTGATTAAAGTTTTTCATTAACATTTTTATTTTCTTTAATGATGATTGTAAACTGTAGCTAATTTATGATTTCTACATCCCTATGGGATAAAAATGAAAACAGTTAAGCCTTTTTATTTTTCAAATATTGGTTTACTTATCTGTGAAATCTAAAGGTCTAGAAAACACTCTTTTTGTCTATGGTATTAAGTGTTTTAACTCATAGTTGTAAAATTACATTCAATGTGAAATTGAAGGTATTTCTGAGAAGGCTAATTGACCAGCACAAGGTCCTGTTGTTGTGGCATTCTGTCCCACATGTTCCTGAATCTGACATGGCAATGTATTCATTTGTCAAAGTTCTAACTTTATAATCGTCGGCCAAGTTTACATTTCTATTCTTTCAGAAAGTAAAAATACATAGGAAACATCACAGAAGAGTCAAGCACAGCTCCTTAGAAACCAGACACGTGACAGCAGAACTTCCCCTTGAAAAGGAAAGCAAATGATCTCTCTGAAGCTCTAAATGGCTTTTTTTAATGCCTGCTCCCAGTTTTCTCAACAGTTATCATGAGCAATATCTCAGCTGTGTTCAGAGGTAAGCAGAATGACCCTGATCTAGACCTCAAAGAAGTTTGGCATGAACATGTATTTTATTTCATTTTGCTTTTTTTCTTAAATATGCCTGTTAAACAGAAATTGAAAAATGTGTTTGTAACACATTTTGCCTACAAGACTCCCTTTGAATAAACAGTTTAGTGCTAAGTAACCCTTTGTAGTAATGTCCTTGTCATTATCAGTAGCTGACAACTTTAAAAGGGTCTAATTAATCCCAATTAGGCCTTCAAATGAAATGTTTCCACCTCGGTGGATTTTACTTAGTAAAAATGTTAAAAATAAACAGTCTCCTGGATAAGATTTCTGGGTCCAGAATTATCCTCTCGGCTACCATTAACATTCACAGAAAACAAAAAGTACAACAAACAGTTGAAAGCCTATGATTAGAAGTCTGTTTTCTTGCTAACAGTATGTTGTTTAAGTAAGAAATTATTTTTAACTTACGTTTCTGAAAGATTAAAAACTCTCTGAGGATCTCCATTCTCAATGGTATATGTTACTGAGTCTCCCTCTCGATCAGTTGCCTTCAGAAGGAAAACATAATTCAATTATCAAGTAATTGATATGGCTCTCATTCAATACAGAGTAATCTAACAGCTTGAAACTAATAGCATAGACTGTCCATGATACTCTTAGAGAATAAAGATTAAAGCATGGCCTAATGGCAAGGTGTAAAATTAAACATTTCATATCTGATTCATTTCTGAACATATCATCTTACCTGGTGTGGAAATATAGTAATCATTTCCCCAAGGTTTACTTATTTAATTAACTTAGTAATTTATTTTATCTGTCTGTTTATAATTTAAAAGCTGCTAAACTCTACATATACATTTTCTGTGTCAATAAATTGTTTAATGCATATCTTCTATTTTTCTTTTCAGAATATATCAGGATAATAATTCAAATCAGTATAACTTTCTGGTTTAAAATCCTGAATTAAGAGCCACAAAGCATGACTTAAAAACTGGGCTCTAATTGTCCTATGTGATTATTTCTGTTTATCCATTTCTATAACGAGGAATATATAACAATACAAATATTAACAGATGTTGAGAGGTTTAACTGAAATAATATGGTGTATCAAGGCACATAGACTAATATCTGGTGTGTTGTAAGCTTTCAATAAATATTAACGTTTTTGTTGGTTTTTCTTCTTTTCAACACCAAAGTCAGAGAAGAAAACATACAGCTTTGACTTTGAGTTCTGAGTTTCTCTTGCCCAAAATAAAGATGCTCTTGTTTTACAGCACTGAGGTCTGGAGTTTCACCTTCAAAATGTCCAATCAGTCCTTTTTCCAGTGAGCCATTAGATTCTCTTATAAAAGACATGGATAAAGAAAGCAATCTGGATGCCATCAGAGAGGTAAGAGGAGGATGCACCTAAGCATGATGCTACAAAGGGGAGAAATCTTTGATAAAGGGCCAGGTGTATTTTATTTTTAGCTTACTGGCTTGGCAGAAACACCAGCCCCTCCACAGACAGACACTGCCATGAAGTTAACAGGACCCAAGAGAGGAGTAAGTATGTGAGTTTCTTTCAATGACTGGATAATAACTGTCCCAGCGATAAGAGGCTGAGTGTGAAATTCCCAGTCCAGACAGTCAGGGATGTATTGTGCATAGTGGTAGATCCACTGGCCTTGACATGGATTACACAGTCCTGCTCATGGAACATCCTTTTCAGCTACCACAATGGATTGATAGCCAGAAGCCTCTACTGGACCCCACAAACTACAGAATCAAGGACCAACTAAAAATAATATTTCAGTCATCAATAAACTACCGAATATTGACTATGTGCCAGGTTCGGTCAGAAAAGCTTTGCACGATTATTTAATCTGTGTCTCAAAAAAGTGATATACTTCCTTCGCATGGCTACTATGACATGATATCGTCCTGCTTTCAATTCTCATATTATCAACTGTAGTTCTGTATTTTCCTTTGCTGATTTCTCCTCATTTATAAGATTTATTTTATATCAAATTGTTCCACAGGTTGGTCCTTGAACTTCACTTATTTAGTCATCTCTTTCAGTAGTGTAACTATAAATACTATCTATCTATCTGCGGAAACTGTCATATCTCCAGGCCGATCCTTTCCTCTGGATTTCAGACGTGTATCCAATTGCCTGTACCATCTATCTGCGGAAACTGTCATATCTCTAGGCCAATCCTTTCCTCTGGATTTCACACGTGTATCCAATTGCCTGCATGGATACACAATTAAATGAATAACAAGCCTCCCCAACTTAAAAGGTTAAAAACCCCAAATCTAGATCGTCTCTCCATCTTGACATACCTCAAAAAATAAAAGAAATTAAAACAATAACGTACTGTTTTCACGGCTTCATCATCTCAGTAAATACCTGCAACTCTATCCTCCAACTTTCCTAGGGTTCATAGCTACATTTTGACTGCTCGCTCTTACTCTCCAATGCAACCTATTAGCAGATCATAGCAGATTGATCTAAAACATTTGCCATATCTGGCTGTGTCTGAGTTTCTTCTCTACCACCATCTTCCTTATGGACTATAGTAGTGACCATTTTATGAACAGTGTTAGTTCTTCTCTTGTATCCTCACAATAGTCAAATTTTAAATAAGCAGACAAAAGTAATTTTTTCCAGGTCAATATTTTACTTCTTTGGGGTAAAGTCTATTGCTTTCTCCCCTAGCTTCCCACCTTCCCCATGCCACACACTCTAAAATAAAATGGAATAAAAATAGTTAAAAAATAATAAACTAGCTAGGGTAAAATATGTTTGAAACATTCCATGTTAGTCAAAATCCAAAATTTTAGATTTCATTGAGTTAATCATAATGGAAGCCTAAGAGTAGAAAATAAGCAAAATAATTTTTAAGAATACACTTAATAGGATTGATAGTAGATGCTTGATATTTTCCCCTTGTATTCTGTTCTTTGCTAGACAGAAATTAGGAAAAATGATTAAATGGAAACACAAATAATTATACTAGCTAAGTTTTTGCAGAAACAGAGAATTGTATCTGGAGATCTTAACTCTAAAAAGTTTACATTAATCTTTTCCTGTTGTTTTTCTCTTGGTCAATAAATTTTACTTGTTATATTGTTAGATATTATCAAAGTATTTTTGTTCATTTATGTTTATTGATATGTGGTTGCTGTTTAATTTTTTTTATTGAGAAATAGTTTACAATCTTGTGTTTCATAAAAGCCAGAAGAAATGAATTCTGAAACAAGATAGCTTCATGTAAACAATTTCAAGTCCCGTTTAATATTGCATCTTTTACTGTATCAGATATAATATTTAATATCCTTTATGTAAAATGAGAGCACTGTGAATATTGTGCTGTTTTATTTATATTTCATTATTTTTATGTTAATTCCTTTCAATCCCAGAGGGACCTTGAAATATTTCTTCTGTTTTATTTGACCACTCAAATACGTCAGGCTTTTAAGGATTGTGAATGTCAATAATTTGCCTAATTCATTCTTACATGAGGTTGTGCCCATAGTGGAAACTTTGAAGACCTAGGATTTAAAAGGAAATTCTCATTTTATTTCTTACTTCCTTTTATCTTTTCATACGATCCTTTATTGCTGTTCCGGGTTCTGGGGTGGTATAATAATTAGGAAGTATTTACAGTTTTTCAGCCAAGAAAGCAAAAGGAAATGGTGTAATTCACATCAAAATTCTGCAATCTATCCATTACAAGTGTTAGCACTTGTATGGACAATATTTATTTGCTAATGTCTAAAGGTGAGAAATGATGCATAAAAGGAATAATTGGAAATATCAACAGAAGCATTTACCCTTCAAGTATTAGAACTGTGTGTGTATATGTCGATAAATATAATTCTATTAGCAACATTTAAATATGTTTTCTATATATGAATCTAACCAGCCATCTCAAAATAACTGTTTACAGTGTGTCAAAAACTACATTAAAATATTGCATGTCTTGTTTTATTTAAACCTAAAAATAACTTTCCTGGTAAATAGCAAATGCATATGACTTCAATTACATTACTATTTCTGCCATCATTCCAACCAGATTTTTCTGTACTTTACTTAAATGAAAGATACATTTTTTAATCTAGACATAGTAATAACTGTGTCATCTTGAAAATGGGAATATAGTTTTAGTCACTATTTTCCATAATATAAGAGATAGAAATTGCTTCTTCTTAGTGAAAAAACATCTTATGTGTTTATTTTTGATAAGTCAAATCCAAGTCCCTTCTTTAAAGTCTGAGAAGAGTATAATAGGTATCTTCCTGACGCTTCCTTTGTATTTACGGGAAACATTCTGGAGCCAGCTACCTGGATTGAGCCTCAGCTGTACCATCTCATCTCAGACAAGGCGCTCAAGTACAAAATGAGAAGAGTACTACTATTATCTACAGTACTCACTCATTAATTCAACAATATTTATCGAGCATCTATACTGTGTTAAGCCCTGAGGCTGCAGCAGTAAACTACACAAACAAATATCTTACCCTTATACAGCTTACATGATAGTGGGTGAAAATGAATTGTAAAAATTAATTAGAATATATTGTTTTCAGATCTTTATACGTGTGGCTCAACTACAAAATATTTCACAAAGGACATACGTGGAGGGTTGTGTGAGGATTTACACTCACGTAGAAGTGATCATGACAGACTTATTGACAATGTGAAATTTTGGCAAATGCTTGTAAAAGGTGAAATAACAAGTCATGTGGAGAAGAACATTCCAGCAAGAGGGCAGAGCAAGTGATAAAGGCCATGAGGTAGAAACAGGCCGAGTGAGTTTCAAGAAAAGCAAGGAGCTTATCAGGTCTGGAGGCAAGCATGCCTCGGTTTACCCTGATCACTTCAATAACTCAGGTTAAATGACTCAATGATGTGCATTTGGGATAGCTGGCAAGTAACGCACTTTAGCCACTGGTTTGCTAATATGTGTTTAATAATATGGTGAAGATTAAAGCAAGTATTTCCTTTATTTTTTAATTTAATTTTAAATTTGCTTGAAGAACAAATGATTCCTTTAAAAATCAAAGCAATTACTGTTTCCAGTCTACTCAACCAGGTTACTTGCTGCATCTGACTTGGAGTCCCTGATTTTTCAGAAGCACCAATAGGACAAAAGCATATTTATCCAAGGAAGCTAGACACTGGCAAATGGAAATATCGAAAAAGAAAACAAATTTTCTCTAAACTAATATTCTGTTCATGTCAAAGATGAACACAGCCATCAAATACCATCTGGTAGAGTGCACTTTATGTGCACAGAATGATTCTATGTATTTCACAGGACATTAAGACAAAGTAACTGCCCTTAGGGATTCTAAAATAGATAAAAATCAATGGATTTGGATGATCTTTTCTCACTTAGGCAAACAAGTTCTGATTTATGTTATTAAACTACTTGAGAGCAACAACTAAAGCTTTCAATTCAGTACAGCAATGTTTCAAAAAACGTATACATGCACTCCTGCTGTTACATTTTTTGGCCTTTAACAAAATGTTATTACAATATTTATAAATATATTTAAATAAAAGTTAATTAATATATTTATTCATGTCAAAAACTGTTATTTTGTGATTCACAATTATAAAATATCTTTTTGAAATAAGATCAGTTTATTAAATATTCCGAACAAAATAAAGTGATCAATATGATATAGAACATACATATAACACATATGAAACTTGGAAATGCAGGTAATTCTAGAATTACAAATATATAAATATGCTCAAAAATAAAACGATGTTAGGAAATTTCACATAGGAGAGCCATAAAGCACCTCTTTTCCTTACAATATTGGTATGGATTGATGGTCTTTTGCCCAGGAGCTGAAATAAAATGCCATATGCTAGGAAAGCATAGCAAGTCCCTGCCGGCAGTGTTGAAAATAAATCACATTTAAAAGTGAGTATGTATTTCTTTGTCATATCCAGAGAAATTTCTTTAAATTAAGAAGTCCTTAATAGGAAACATATCTAGACTTTTGTTAGATTTAGGGAGACTCTACGAAGGCAGTCTCAAAACATTTTTGTTGTACAAAATGGGTAACTTTGGAACGCAAAGATATTTAATCCATTCTAAAATAAGCCTGCAACTCTAATTTTGTCCACGGCTCAAGGAACAATCAAGCAAAAGAAACTTATAACTAACATAAGTATTAAAAATGACCCATCCAAATAATGGTTGCCAGTTTTATCCCTATTACATATTAAGCACTTTGAATATCCCATCTCATTTAATCCCCAAACAATCTTATCTGGAGAGTACTACAATCCCTATTTTACAGATAATAAAATATTAAGCTTAAAAAGTAAAGAATTTGCCAAAATTTTAAAACTGTAGAATCATAATTCATATTCTGTACCTTCTGAAACATTCTCTATCATGAGCAAAGTCCCCTACATCCTAAACTTATCTCAACGTTCCCTTCACCTACTTGCTTGAACCAACAGCAAGCTCTCCTTGAGAACCCTCATTTTCCTATATCCCTTTTGATTGGTAAGCTTCACAGTAGCCTTCTTGTTTCTCAGTGGCACTGCCAGATTATTCTTCTGGAAATACACCAGCTTTAATTCTTATACATAAGCATTATACTGTATTAACTGCTCAGCATCATAAAAGGCCTTCCTTAACACTTCCTGTGGCTGGGATATGAACTTTAATGCACTGAAGGAAGTATAGCATTTCAATTGTATCTGGCACTTGAAGCAAATGAATTTACAGTAAAACAAAACAAAAACCCCACATGCTTTTTATCTATTGTATATACTTTGTGTGTCTCTATTCATTGCTTTCAAACTTGACACAGAAAAGAAGGGCATGCGTGTGTATGCGTGTGTGTGTGTGTGCATGTATGTGTTTGTGTGCATGCCTGTATGTGTCTGTGTTCTATTCCACATTTTCAGAATACTTGTCCTAAGTTAAACACATTCCAAAACGCTATTAGGGAACAGTTTGTTCTGAGCATATTGATATAAATATTTCGGTATTGTTCATGATTAGTAAAGATTTGCTTTTCACCTTGATCAATATTGGACATGAATATTCATTGCTAAAATGAACAGCTCAAGATGAAGTCGGTTATATGAATAAACTGTATGAAACCAGGAAGCCCTTTGTCATCTGGAATGATGCTGAAAAGATGATTCCACAACTGTGAATTTAACCCAATTATTCATAATTTTTATTGCCAAACATTAACCATAACATTTGTCTGAGAGCTGTCTCTTGAATAGTGTTTAGTCTGCCTAAAGTGAACTTAAAAGTATAATAAAAAATTACTAAAAAAGAAGTTATGTTCATATTAAATATGAACAGCTCTATTTAAAAATATTAAACATTACTATTTTATTTAATGTTGTCAGATGCCTGAAAGGACAAACCTACTTGCTAATAAATATACCTGTGCATAGAAGTATTTAGCCTGAGACAAATTTTCCAAACTTACTAGCAAGGTTGTGACAGAGAATTCTAGCCCTCTTTTGCCTCCACTTATTGGTGGCTATTGATACTTATAAGATAATCTAATTATTGTGGAAAGACAATTGGCTTTGGTCAGTTCACAGCCCTCAACATTTAATAACGAACCAAATAAAAAATTCAGAATCAGTATTTCTAATGTTACAAAAATTTCTTCCTGATATAACTCTTGTCCAAGTTTATATAAATAGAAGTTTGTTTGTTCTTTGTTTTAGAACATGAAAAACTGTACACATACAAAGCAATTCACTTAAACTCTTAGAATTTAGTTCAAGGTTTTCTCAAACCTTTCCTCAGAGCCAACTCACTCTTCTAACTAGATTTCTCAGCCTTCACTATATAATAAACCAGATTTGTAAAATAATAAATTTATCTGGCCACAGGCGAACAGTGAATGAAATCAGTACATAGCCAATGGCTTGGCAGCCTTGAGAAGAGTATACAGAAATTGCACCTCAAAAACAATAGCCACAACAAGCACAGTTACCAGAGATCGATTTCCCATTAAGCCCCACACATCACAGCACTACTTATAGATTAAAATATGTAATCCAATTTAGATAGTCACACAATATTCTGAATTAATAGACAAAAACAAAGCATTTATTTGGTGCCCATTATAAACAACACATAGACTGCTAGAAATGAGACATAATATAAAAGTATTCAATACAACCCCTACCTTGAGAAAATATTGATCTTTGTGAAGTAAACACTGAGAAGTAGTGTTCACTATACTCCGGCTAACTGTGCATTTGTAAAACTAATCCAGGACCAGTATCCACAGAACCTAGTATTAATTCATTCACTTTTAGTCACCTAGAGACTACAGAACTAGGGTGTATCCTGAGACTTCTACTAAAAATCATAAAAGGAAATAAATAATACTTTAAGCATCTACTTTGTGTACTAGATGTAGAATCACATGAGGTAATAGATATTGAATACACTCTAGAATTCCATTCATATAGAAAGTACTACTCAGTGAATTAATTTAATAGTTAAGATCTTGGGCTTTGGAGTGAAAATAAATAGGAATTAAATGGGACTCTTTCACTTATTAGGCACGTCCTCTTTGAGCAAGATTTAAGGTATTTATGTCTCCATGACATCATTCTGATATTCACATAAAATGACACAAGGCTATCATGATGCTAGAATGAAATAGTTCATATCTACAATTCAGCATAGTGCATAGCATGCATTTACTCTTGATGTTAATATTTAGAAAGAAGAATGCACAATAGAATTTAGGCAAAAAATCTATTTGTAAAGCAGTGTTTCTTAAAGACAGTACCTTTCTGTTATCTGTAAAACTCACACTTCTGGAATACTCAGCAACATATAGTAAATAATATGATACTGTATCAGCAGAGATAGTACAACAAATTCCCCCTAACCGCTTAAGGTTGAGGAGGATTTATTTTATTTTTTAAATTTTTATTGAATTTTAGGTTTTGGGGTACATGTGCAGAACATGCAAGATAGTTGCATAGGTACACACGTGGCAGTGTGTTTTGCTGCCTTCTGCCCCTTCACCCATATTTGGCATTTCTCCCCATGCCATCCCTCCCCCGGTCCCCTCCACCGCTGTCCCTCCCCTATTTCCCCCAATAGACCTCAGTTTGTAGTACTCCCTTCCCTGTGTCCATGTGTTCTCATTGTTCATCACCCGCCTATGAGTGAGTATATACGGTGTTTCATTTTCTGTTCTTGTGTCAATTTGCTGAGAATGATGTTCTCCAGATTCATCCATGTCCCTACAAAGGACATGAACTCATCATTTTTGATTGCTGCATAATATTCCATGGTGTATATGTGCCACATTTTCCCAGTCCAGTCTATCATCGATGGGCATTTGGGTTGGTTCCAGGTCTTTGCTA
>JAPYYA010002539.1:0-13881 GCA_028533165.1 Leontopithecus rosalia
TAAGTTGTCTATTCTCATTAGGATTTCGTCAAACCTTTTTTCAAAGTTCTTAGTTTCTTTACGTTTTGCTACAACATGTTCTTTTAACTTACGGAAGTTTCTTATTATCCATACCCTGAAGCCTAATTCTGTTATTGGGATGTGCTCGTTCTCCATCAAGCCTTGTTCCATTGTTGATGGGGAACTGCGATCATCTTTAGAGGGAGAGGCGTTCTGATTTTGAGTATTCTCAGCCTTTTTACGCTGGTTTCTTCCCATCATTGTAAATTTATCCTCCTGTTGTCTTTGTAATTACCAACTTTCAGGTTAGGTCTCTTGAGTGGATGTCCAAGTTGTTAGTTTCCAGGGCCAGAACAGTGGCGCTAAGACTGATGGTGTTTTTCTGCCCAGGCTTCTCCTGTCTGGCTTCCTTCTTGTGTCCGTAATAGGCAACTCTGCCTTCCTGGAGCTCCAAACCTCAGTCAGAAGAGGAACCAGTTCTGTCTGCGCTGAGAGCTGCTGCACTGAGAGCTGCTGAGCTGAGGTGCTGGCACAACTGCTACACCGGCCTCAGGAGCTGTGCTGGGGATCCGTGTGGCTCCTCCAAACCTCAGTCAGAAGGGGAGCCAGCCCCATTTACTCTGCTCTGAGAGTTGCTGCACCGAGAGCCGGTGAAACCGCTGCGCCGCAGTGCCGGCAAAACTGCTGTGCTGGCCACAAGAGTCACGCTGGTGACCCGTGTGGCTCCTCCACTGGGAATCTTCTCCTCCTGAGCGACCAGAATTTGTCTGAAAGTGTGGCGTCCTCTAGTTCTGTGTGCTTTCACTGAGAGCTGCAATCCCGAGATGTTAGCGATCGGCCATCTTGGATCGTTCCCTATTTTTTTTTTTTAATAAAAGACATCTACAAGGCCTGTATGAAGTTCTGAAGATGCAGATCCTGCAGGTATAAAAGAGAGTCATTCCCCTTTCCTGGCCTTTCTGGATGCCTTTCTTCCCAGGAATAACCAGCATGAAGCCAGTCCGTTGTCCTTTGCACAACTAAATGAATATAATCATTATTTTTTACATAGAAACAATTCTCTCAAAGAACTTTCAACTGATTTTTGAAACAACAAACAATCAGTTTCTGTGGGCAGTGTGAGCAGTTTTGTTTTACAAATCCTCAGTCTGTTCGTTTAGCAGATTTCAGCCTCTTCCATCGAACTCCTGTTCCTGCTGGTTTGCCTCTTCATTTACCTAGAACCCTAGTTCATCTGCAGCTCCTTCTCACTTGAAAAGTTCTTTTTCTAACATTCATCTCCAAATTCCTCTTCAAAATTTTTTTTAATATTCTCTTTTATTACCAATACAATAGGTATTTTTTTACTTTATCTTCCTACCTTTTGGCCTGTGTTCCTATCCTAGATCTACATGGAAGACAACACACCATCCTCTCATTCATGGTGGCTCAATTCTTGCAAAATCTTGTAAAACTTTTGGAAGTCAGTGTTCATTCCTTTGTAAAAATATCTTTTTCTTTTTATATCTTCAAAGAATGCAACTGAGGCATAAGGTATGATTTCTGTTTACTGATAAGTAATTTTTATTTCATGGGTTTGATGATTGCATCAAATAGATGTGTGTGTGCGTGTGTGTGTGTGTGTGTGTGTGTGTGTGTGTGTGTATGTCGCGGGGGAGGGGGTTATGTGTGGGATGGTAAAGAATGTGAGCTATATTACCTAGGTCAAATCTGGCTCAAATCTGGTGTGACCTGGGGCAAATCACTTCGCTTTTATTTTGCTTCAGTTTTTAATTTGCAAAATGCATAATACCTATACCTGAGAATTCCAGTGAGGATCAGTCAAGTTAATATATGTAAAGTAATATATGTAATTAGTAATATATGTAAAGTACTTAGAGCAGTGCCTGTCTCAGAGTAAGTAGAATGTAAGTGATAGCTGTTATATGGTGATCTAATTTACTATTTTCACTGTAAAATCTTACTACAAATCCTCCCAATTCAGCTGTTTATTCCAAATCAGCACTGTGTAATACAAACACAATGCAGTCCGTGTAAGCCATTTAACATTTTCTAGATCTAAAAAAAGACTTAGCCACACAGTAATAGAAACTTCAACATCCCACTGATAGTGTTAGACAGGTTTTTGAAGCAGAAAACTAACAAGAAAATTCTGGAGTTAAATTCAACACTTGACCAATTGGACCTAATAGACTTCTAGAGACTATTTCAGCCAATAGCCTCAGAGTATACATTCTTCTGATCTGCAGATAGAACATACTATAAGATCAAGCACACCTTCAGCCATAAAGCAAGTCTCAGGAAAATAATAATTAAAAAAAATATACTAAGCACACTCTCTGATCACAGTGGAATGAAATAGAAATCAATGTGAAGATCGCTTAAAACCAGAAAATTACATGGAAATTAAACAACTTACTCCTAAACGACTTTTGAGTAAACAACAAAATTAAAGTAGAAATCTAGACAATTTTGAAATAAATAAAAACAGACACAACATATCAAAATCCCTTGGATGCAGCAAAAGCAGTGTTAAGAGGAAGATTTATAGTACTAAATGCCTGCATTGAGAAGTTAGAAAAATCTCAAATTAACAATTTAACATTGTACATAGAGGAACTAGAAACACAAGAACAAACTACACCCAAAGCTACCAGAATAGGAGAAATGACTAAAATCAGAGTGGAACTGAATGAAATTGAGATCCAATATCTGTACAAAGGATCAACAAAACCAAAATGCTCATTTGAAAGGGTAAGTGACATCAATAGACTGCTAGCTAGATTAACAAAGGAAAAAGAGAGAAGATCCAAATAAACACAACCAGAAATGACTAAATGGTCCTGGTGCAGTGGCTCACATCTGTAATTCTAGCACTTTGGGAGGCTGAGGTGGGCAGATCACCTGAGGTCAAGAGTTGAAGAACAGCCTGGCCGACATGGTAAAACTCTGTCTCTATTGAAAGTAGAAAAAATAGCTGGATGTGGTGGCTGGGCCTGTAATTCCAGCTACCTGGGAGGCTGAGGCGGGAGAATCACTTGAACCCAGGAGGTGGATGTTGCAGTGAGCCAAGATTGTGCCACTGCACTCCAGCCTGGGCCACAGAATGAGACTCCATCTCAAAAAACAAAACAAAACAAAACAAAAAACAATGACGAAAATGACTTTATAACTGATCCCACAGAAATACAAAAGATCTTCAGAGACTATTATAAACATCTCTAAGTACACAAACTAGAAAATCTAGGAAATCTAGAGGAAATGGATAAGTTCCTGGAAAGACACAACCACCCTAGATTGAATCAGAAAAAAGTTGAAACCCTGAATGATCCAGTAATACCAGTAATGAGCTCTGAAATTAAATCCATAATAAAAAACACACCAACCTTAAAAAGCCCTGGATCAGATGAATTCATATCTGAATTCCACCAGACATACAAAGAAGTGGTGGTCCCAATCGTACTGAAATTATTTTAAAAAAATGAGGAAGGACTCCTTCCGCATTCTACAAACCCAGCATCATCCTAATAGCAGAATCTGGTAAAGACACAGTGAAAAAATAAAACAACAGGACAATATCCCTGATGAACACAGATGCAAAAATCCTCAACAAAATACTAGCAAACTGAATCCAGAAGCATATCCAAAAGTTAATTCACCATGATCAAGTGGGCTCAATCTTGGGATGCAAAGTTGGTTTAACATACACAATTCAATAAATGTGATTCACCACACCAGTAAAAACTAAAGACACAACTGAAAACAAAATTGTATGATTATCTCAATAGATGTGGGAAAGCTTTTGATAAAATCCAGCATCCATTCATGATAAAAATCCTCAAGGATTAGGCATGAAGGCACATACCTCAAAATAATAAGAGCTATCTAAACAAACCCACAGCCAATTCTGAATGGGTGAAAGTTGGAAGCATTTCCTTTAAAAACTGGAACAAGATGAGATGTCTAATTTTGCTACATAGTACTGCAAATCTTAGCCAGAGCAATCAGGCAAGAGAAAGAAATAAAAAGCATCAAAATAGGATGCTTTTATCATTCTTTGCTGATGATATGATTTGATATATAGAAAACCCTAAAGACTCTGCCAAAAGGCTTCTAGAACTAATAAATGACTTCAGTAAAGTTTCAGGATACAAAACCAAAGTAGAAAAATCAGGAGCATTTCTATGCCTCAATAATGTTGAAGCTGAGAGCCAAATCAAGAACACAATTTCATTGACAATAGCCACAAAAAAATAAAATACCTAGGAATACATCTAGTCAAGGAGATGAAAGATCTCTTCAAGGAGAATTATAAAACACTGCTAAAAGAAATCATAGGTAACATAAACAAGTAAAGAAACATTCTATGCACATGAAGCAGAAGATTATTATTAAAACGGCCATACTAGTCAAAGTAATGTACAGATTCAGTGCAATTCCTATCGAACTACCAATATAATTTTTCTCAGAATTAGAAAAACTACTCTAAAATTCATATGGAACCATAAAAGAGCCCAAATAGCCTAAGCAATCCTAAACAAAAAGAACAAAGCTGGAGGCATCACAATACTCAACTTCAAACTATACTACAAGGCTATGGTAACCAAAACAGCATGGCATGACTACAAAAACAGATACACAGATCAAAAGAACAGAATAGAGAACCCAGAAATAAGCCTCATGCCTATAATCATCTGATTTTCAGCAAAGACAAAAAATAAGCAATAAGGAAAGGACTGTATTCAATAAATAGTGCTGGAATAACTGGCTAGCCATATGCAGAAGAATAAAACTGGACCACTGCCTATCATCATATACAAAAATTAAGGTAGATTAAATACTTAGATGTGAGACCTAAAACTATAAAAGTGCTAGAAGAAAACCAGGAAAATACTCTTGTGGACATAAGCCTTGGCAAAGAATTTATAACTAAGTTTTCAAGAGTAATTACAGCAAAAAGAAAAATTGGCAAGTGAGACATAATGAAACTTAAGAGCTTCTGCACAGAAAAAGATACTATCAACAGAATAAACAAGAAAACCTACAAGAAGGGAGAAAATATTCACAGACTATGCATTCTACAAAGGGCTAATATCCAGAATATGTGAAGAATTTAATTAGACAAACAAAAAATAAGTAACCCTCTTAAAAAGTGAGCAAAAGACATAAACAGACACTTCTTAAAATGAGATATTCAAGTGGCCAACAAATATATGAAACAATGCTCCTTATCACTAATCATCAGTGAAATGCAGATTAAAACCACAATGAGATAACATCATACATCAGTCAGAATGGCTATTAAAAAAAGTCAAAAAATAGCAGATGCTTGCAAGGCTGCAGAGACAAGAGAATGCTTACATACTGCTGGTGGGAATATAAATTAGTTCAACCATAGTGGAAAGCAGTTTGGAAATTTCTCAAAGAACTAAAAATAGAATTACCATTTGACCCAGTAATTACATTGCTGGATATATACGCAAAGGAATAGAAATAATTCTACCCAAAAGACATGTACTTGTATGTTTATTACAGCACTATTGACATGAGTAAAGACATTGACTCAACCTAGGTGCCCTTCAGTGGTGGATTGAATAAAGAAAATGTGGCACGTATACACCATGGAATGCTACAAAGCTATAAAAATGAATGAAGTCACATTCATTGCAGCAACATGGATGGAGCTGGAGGTCATTATCCTAAGCAAATTAACACAGGGTCAGAAAACCAAAACCACATGTTCTGCTTCTAAGTGGGAGCTAAACACTGTGTACTCATGAATATAAAGGTGAGAACAGTAGACACTAGGGACTAGTAGAGGGGTAAGGAGGACAAGGGTTTAAAAAATACCTAGTGAGTACTATGCTTACTGCCTGGGCGATGAGATCATTTAGACCCCAAACCTCAGCATCATGCGATACCCATGTAACAAACCTGCACATGTTCCCCTGAATCAAAAATAAAGGTTGAAACTTCAAAAGATGAAGATTATGTTTGACCTTCTGTGTATTAGTCAACTCTGTGTCACAGTAGACACTCATTAACCGTTTTTATTCCTTTAACCTGGAGTGTTATCTGGTTTCATTGTTTCCAACTTGGAGATGACTTTTCCTACTTTTTATTCTGTGTATAATTCAAACTCATCTCATTGTTTTTGCCCACCATATTTCAAAACTCTCTCCACATCCTAACTATACAGGAAGATAGTGATATTTTAAGAAAAATTAATAGGCCTCAATAGGTGTATTTCCCAACTTATTGCCTTTTTGCAAAAATTAAGGAGAACAGAGGCAAGAAGTAGAAATAATGTATCTAGAATGACATAATATGATACAATGGGAAGCCAAATAACCAACTTGGAAAAAAGTTCTAAGAATGGAAAAAATACATTAGAATCTGGGTAAGACAAAGCTTAGAAAAATCTGTCCATCATTTAGAAGGTGATTTTTATGGAAGAGGCATCAAAGCAATGATATAAAATAAAAATTTGAGAAATAGAAAAATGGGTCCCATAACTCTTAACATAAACACAACTCTATAACTGTTACCTATTATTCTGCTGTACAGTATAAGGTGTTGATCAGGAGTGTCTGCTCAAGCCAGACTCATGAATAAACTCCAGGTCCATCATTCCTGATGAACAAGTAACTTAAGAGTCTCTCAGCCTTAGTTTTCTTAGATGTATATGGGTATATAATGTACATATAATGCATTTGTGTAAATAATGCAACTAAAATGATGAACCATATACCTGAGGCAAGTTAACATATAATTGAAATAATTTCTTCATGTATTTTTTAAGCCCGTGCTATGTGCCATCTTCACAGAGTTTATGATTTAGAAAAGGAGGTGGACAGACACATGGGCATGTAGGTAGATAATAAGAGACAGAGAAGGAAAAGCATAGAAGGTTAAGAGAGCTTCCCACAGGGAGATCTGGGCTGGTCCCCAGGGACAGGGAAGGTTCCCTGAGAAGGTGATGCTGAGCTAGGATGCAAAGGAAGAATGGGAATTAAATGAATAAAGAAGGAGGGGCCTGGGGAAAGAGCATCCTAGCAAGAGGAGCTACATGCAAAGCCCCCAGCTGGGGATCACAGGCTTTCTTGGGGAACTAAAGGTTGGTCATTGTGGCTGGAGCATCCAGAATTAGCAAGGGAGTCCTGAGAATTGTGGTTGAATAGTTGGGCAGAGGCCACATCACTTTATCCTAAGTGCAGTGGGAGTCAATGCAGGGCTTTAAGCTCGGGAGAGACGTGAGCTTCTGTGCTGTTAATAGAATGGCTGAGCAAGGGTGAATGTTTGCTCTTGCTGTCCTCTCAGTGAGAGATGATGGTAGCTGTGACTGGGTGGTGGCAGAAGCAATGGAAAAAAGTGGAGAAATCTGGGAGATATTTAGGATGTTAAAATGGATGGGACTTTGTGGTGTGCTGGATATGTCAGTGGAAGAAGAGGGAGGTGTTAAGGATGAATCCTAGTCTGCCAGATTGGAAGCTCAGCCTGTGGTGATGCCATTCATGGCAAAAAAGTGCTCTATTTTACAGAATACATTTTTCCTTATTTACTTGCAGACATATTTCACAAATCTGAAACCTTACTGCACCTTTTGCCTAAAACCTTTTATTAATGAAAGAGCATCACATTCATATGCATATATCTATGGAAACAAATATACACAAAAATAGTAGGTTTGCCATGATTAGTGTAAATTAGTCAAAATATGTATTTAGGTTTATTATAAATGTAAGTAATTCGAACATTTTATACTCATATATATATATATATATATATATATTTTTTTTTTTTTGAGACGGAGTTTTGCTCTTGTTACCCAGGCTGGAGGGCAATGGCGCGATCTCGGCTCACCGCAACCTCCACCTCCTGGGTTCAGGCAATTCTCCTGCCTCAGCCTCCCGAGTAGCTGGGATTACAGGCACGTGCCACCATGCCCAGCTAATTTTTTGTATTTTTAGTAGAGACAGGGTTTCACCTTGTTGACCAGGATGGTCTTGATCTCTTGACCTTGTGATTCACCCGCCTCGGCCTCCCAAAGTGTTATACTCTTATTTTAAAAAATCAGTTTCATATGCTTTGTTCATAGTTAGGTTTCTAAACAATTGTATCAATTCCCTGATCAAACATTTATTTTCTTCCCCAAAGTCTATGGAATGAAATGTATGCTCGTTGCAATTAACATTATATCCAAGGTCTTGGGTTACTTTCCTGCCTCATCGTCATGGCTTCTCTTTTGCCTCCAAGGGTGTTCTAGACTTTGATTGTTGGTTTCTCTGCCTGGGATGTCCTCTTAACGCTTCTGCCCAGCTGAATCCTACTAACTCTTCGAAGCCTCCGTGAAACATTACCGCCTCTGAAACTTTTCTGGATTCCTGTCAAATTGTTTCCAAGCTTTCTTATTCATATGTGAGTTTATATAACAGACAGACTTGAATTAAAGTTAAATGGTTCATATCAGCCCCCTCCTCTAGATCAACAAGTTCTACAACTTATTTTGCCTCTTATTCTCTATTACTAAACCTTGTGAGCACACCCTCTGGTTGAAGTTGGGCTCCCCCATGAACAGATCCTGAGATACAGATTTGAGTGTAAGTAATCAGTTTTGGAGGTGATCCCAGGAAGTGCTTTTGATGGAGTGGGAAATTATCAAGCTGACCATGGCAGCTATTTGATGTTGAAAAGGCACTAATGGTGTCTGCAATGCCACCCTGCCCTCACATAAATAGAATATTTTCTTATTTATTGCTCATATAAAATAATGAAAGCTCTCACTCCTCCTCCAAAACAAATAAGAGGACACAGTATTTGGAAAGGAAAATGGGATATTATCAAAGGGGAGTGTAGTAGGGATTTAGATTTTAAAAAATTTTTGAAATTAAAAGTACTTAGAGTTTCCAGCTAATATATTTTAATAGTTGAACATATTAAAAATCAGGGTCTAGTATTTATTGTGAATCTAGAAGAAGTAAAGTAAAAAACAACAAGGTCCTAGAGCTTGACAAGTTTTAGTATATAGATGCCACCAACAGAAAAGGATTTTGAGATCTCATGGAATATGGGGGCCATTGAACTATGGAGTTTAAAAAAGGAGAATTTTCTCATGAACAATGTAATGGAAAGCCTGAAGAATTAAGAACTTGAAATTTGGATGGGCTCTTCATTAAGGAATGTGTTTTCTGAAGTTTTAAAAAATAGCAAAAATACTAAACATGAAGCGTATTCATTGAGACAGGATCATTTGATTCTTTCCTATTAAAGGAAAGAAAATAACTGATCCTTTTTTTCCATCCTCCATAAATTCCATTCCATTCTCCATTGCATCCTCTCTTCACTCCTAGTCCTTCTTCCTCACTTCCCAGCACTGGCTGCTTTTGAAGGTGATGTGATTTCTGAATTTGTGGAGGATTTAATGTTTTGAGAAATGAAATGGCATTGAAATGCTGTCATGGTGCCTGAGTTATAAGGTATTTAGGTGATTGGTGGTCCACACACATATGGAGAAAGTATCTTTGATTGAGGAAAAGCATATAGATTCTTTTGTACATCTGCACTATTTTTTTCTAATCACAAATAGCATTTTAAAGTAAAAAAGAGGTAAAGTCTTAGTGGGTTTGTGTTACTTTAAATTGCTTTCAAGAATGGAATCAGACTACCATTGGCTGGCTTTCTGTTTCCAAATCATATTCCTAATAGGATGCCAATCCAGTCCAGCAGTTTAATTCATTATTATACAAAATCCAAGCAAGTGAAATTTTAACCTTTGCTTCTAACCACTTTGAGTTGGTTTTATCTGTAATTAACTTAGTGAAAGGCATCTGATGACAGATCCTTCCCTGTGCTCCAATTGCCTAACTTAGTAGGTTCTCCAAGGAGTTTATTTAACCACTTTAGACTGAAAAGTGTCATGTGGTAAAATAGAAATCATAAGCAGGAATTCTAGGTGTTTTAATAGTGAATCCCAAAGGGTATTATTGGATAAGCCCACATGGGAATGTTTGTAAACCCTTGACTACTGTGGTTAGGTCTGGGGCAGTATCATGGTCAAAAGAACACCACACTTAAACCAAAATTAGCTTCAAAGTAACCTAAATCCTTTACATCTTTCAAAAGCAATGCTTTCTAATATCTTCTTTTCACCCCTCTCCCATTCTCTGTGCATATTCTCTGCAGTTATACCCGGACTTTCATTTTCAAATGTCCTTCCCCTGGGAAAATCTCTTCCTCTAGCTCCAGCCCTCTGGTTTCCTGTGCTTTCTCCCCTGCCCTCTGTCTGATTTTGCCTTACAAAAGATCAGTCTAGCAAAGGTGCGAGCTCTTTGGAAGGTGGAAAAAAGGAAGACAGATAAGGAAAAGCTGGAATCTTTTTTTAGGGCAGAATGGTGGGAACGGCAAGGGACCCTCATAAGGGTTATTTGTGTTAACATTTAATGTGTTTATTGTCATTTTAAAACTAATTCATATTTTTAAATTATCAATTTAAATTTCTAATATTAGAAATATCAGTACACACAATCCCCATCAACCAAAGCTCTTTGATGCCCTCCACTTTTGAGAGTGTAAAGGGATGTTGAGGCCAAAAAGTTTGAGAGCTGCTAGACTTTAGAGAATACAAATGTCATTTCCATCTTCTTTGTGTACATTAAGTATTTACGTTCTTTGTATTTAAAGTATGTAAATAAGGACATCAGCAATTTTTCTGTCTGACAGCACCAAGGGACATTTTATTAACAGTGGACTTGGCTGTCCTTTATAACAGCTAGTAGGAGATAGTAGAGGAGTATATTTCAAAATTCCATCCTACATTGTGACTCTCATTCATGACTTTACCGTAAACCCGTCCTGAACCTACTTATATTTTAAATTTGTGCCACTCCTGGGTTTCACAATGGAAGATAATTTGAGAATTCTCAGATTTGATAAACAATTCTAGTTTGCCTCCATATTAACTCTGTATTCTACATATGCCTTTTGTGATTTCAAAGACTTTGCAATGGATGGAATGTCTGTGTGCCTTCGAAATTCCAGAGCTGAAATCCTAACCCCCAACATGATGGTATTAGGAGATGAAGGCCTTGGGAGGTGATTAGGTCACTAGGATGGAGCCCTCATCAGAGGGATTAGTGCCCTTACAAAAGGGACCCGAAATAACTCTCCAGTTCTTTTTCTACCATGTGAGGATACAAGTTGATGACAGTCTGCAACCTGGAAGATGGTCCTCACGAGGACCGGACCATGCTGTCACTCTGATTTGCAGCCTCCAGGATGGTGAGAAATAAATTTCTGTTATTTATAAGCCACCCAGTCATTGGCATTTTGTTATGGCAACCTGAACTAAGACAGTCTTCATTTACACATAAAACCTTCTTTTCTTTTTGAAATCTCTCATTTTTGATAAACCTCTCTTCTTTTACTCTTTTTAGTTAACCTTCTTGGATTTCATCCAGTTTGCCTATGTCTTCCTTGAGACACAGAGGTCAGAATTTCTCATGGTGTTCCAGATGTGGTATGAATCCATTTTAAATGAGGAATGACAGACTCGTATGATTTACTTGTAATATCCTTTTTTTGCTATTACCTAGCATTATTTTTGTTGCTATAGCCTTCCAAAGGACGACTCTCTTTCAAACCACACCTAATACTTCCTATACCATTTTCCTTGGTCATAAGCATTGTTGACAGCTGTCATAACTAACCTGTGAATATGATAGGAATTAATTGTCCCATCTATCTAACCTATGCTCACATGAAATATTATGTGCCATTTCCCTCCATCCCTGGGATTATGGCCATACCCTGGGGATTACAGTCCAAGAGCAACTTAATGGAAATTCTAAGATAAACTATAATCATTTACTACATAAGCATGAATAACATAATGAGTGGAAGAAGACAAAGAATGTTCTTTGGCAGGAGGTAAAAAAGGATTAATAGTATGTGAAACCAGTAAAAATAAAACTCGATTTTCAAAAGATCTTTAAATTTCTACATGTAAGTTTCATATGGTAGAATATTGAGAAGAGCATTTTAACTAAATGTAGTAAGAAAACTGTTTACAAGTGGGCAATTCTCTGGTAAATCTAGCTGCCTTCTATTGAGGCATACATTAAAGAGATGTAAAAATATTTACACCGAGTATGGTGTCTCATGCCTGTAATCCCAGAACTTTGGGAGGCTAAGGCAGGTGGATCACTTGAGGCCAGGAGTTTGAGACCAGCCTGGGCAACAGTGAAATCCTGAATATACAAAAAATACAAAAATTAGCCTGGTATGGTGGCACACACTTGTAATTCCAGCTACTTGGGAGGCTGAGGTGGGAGGATCATTTGAATGGGGGAAGCAGAGGTTGCAGTGAGCTGAGATCATGCCACTGCACTCCAGATTGGGTGACAGAGTGAGACTTCATCTCAAAAAAAAAATTTTTAATTGTGTAACTTAAGTTTTTTGATTTGGAAAATATAGTTTTCATCAATGTTATTTGTGTTAACATTTAATGTGTTTATTGTCATTTTAAAACTAATTCATATTTTTAAATCGTCAATTTAAATTTCTAATATTGGAAATATCAGTACACACAATCCCCATCAACCAAAGCTCTTTGATGCCCTCCACTTTTGAGAGTGTAAAGGGATGTTGAGGCCGAAAAGTTTGAGAGCTGCTAGACCTTAGAGAATACAAATGTCATTTCCATCTTCTTTGTGTACATTAAGTACTTACTTCTTCAAAGGGTCTCACTATATTTCTTTCATTCACCAGGGTATTTATATTTATCTGAGAGCATAGAGTGGTTTCCTACTGACTGGGAGTTTCAAAGGAAGAACACAGTACATACAACAATAAGGAAATACAGTAGCAGAGAATACAGGTACCAAGAATAATGTTAATTTCAGTTTTTCATGGTTCAGAGTATCTGAAATTCCATATTTAGCCTCCAAATAATAATTTTATAAACGGTTATTTTGTAGTCTTGAAAGTACAAGGCTTGCTTTTTCTGCAGTGATAACATTCATGAAAAAAAAGAAAGTCTCAAAATCTGGAAAAGTCATCTAATTCTTAAAAGGTTTAGCAAATTCTGTGCCTTCAAAGATGGATTAAAGAGAAGCCTCATCATTTCAGACAGAGAAAACTGAAGGAGGAAAGACAGTGAAGTTTATAAAACTAGCTAAGTTTTTCTGTTTCCAAGATGAGTAAAGATACTACAAGAATCATGTCATGGCCATGTTTTACACAAACTCCCCTTCCAACTAAATGGGAAATAAGGCATGTATGACATTTGATTGAGACCCAGTAAGGACCATAAATTTCTCAGAAAATATAACTAGGATGTGATAGAGTCATTAAATAATCCTTCAAATCTAACCAAACCATTGTGGAATAGATTAAATGCATTTGTAGTTGTAACTGTCTACTTTTGAATGCTCAACGGAAATCTTTTTTTTTTTTTAATTTTTATTGCATTTTAGGTTTTGGGGTACATGTGCAGAACATGCAAGATAGTTGCATAGGTACACACGTGGCAGTGTGTTTTGCTGCCTTCTGCCCCTTCACCCATATTGGCATTTCTCCCCATGCCATCCCTCCCCCGCACACCCCCCTGCTGTCCCTCCCCTATTTCCCCCAATAGACCTCAGTGTGTGGTGCTCCCTTCCCTGTGTCCATGTGTTCTCATTGTTCATCACCCGCCTATGAGTGAGTATATATGGTGTTTCCTTTTCTGTTCTTGTGTCAGTTTGCTGAGAATGATGTTCTCCAGATTCATCCATGTCCCTACAAAGGACATGAACTCATCATTTTTGATTGCTGCATAATATTCCATGGTGTATATGTGCCACATTTTCCCAGTCCAGTCTATCATCGATGGGCATTTGGGTT
>JAPYYA010000254.1:0-15261 GCA_028533165.1 Leontopithecus rosalia
CTGCCTCTGAAATGAAAGAAAGAGAGAGAGAGAGAACTTTTCTCAGCAAGTTTCATGACTTTCTTTGATCTAAACTGAGACCATTTTTATTTCTTTGTCGGAACTGGATCTCTGAATACATTCCATACACGTAGATGTTATCTCACTCATATTTGGTTAAAGACCCCATGAGATATCCCCAATTCTCCTAGATCTCCAGTCTAATAGGCAGGATATAAGCCAGGGCTGTCAGCCTCAGCACTACTGATATTTTGAGGTGGATAATTCTTTAGGGAGGAAGGTTGTGCATGGTAGGATGGTTAGCAGCGTCTCTAGCCTCTACACACCAGATGTCCAAGTCCATATTATGCAAAATACGCTTTAGTCCCTGTGCGAGCTCTCTTTCAGTTATTCCCTGGAGTCAGACTGGCTTGCTGTGTTCATTCCTTTGGTGACCACTTCCACAACAGTCCACAGAAGTGAAGAGGTTCTCACTAAAAAATGGAGCAAGCTGAAAGGACACGGGAGCCTGTCTCAAGGAGCTCCGAATGGCCAGACCTGAAAGTATCTGAGCTAGAAAGAGTATTAATAGCATTAAATTAGAAGCCATACAATAAAGTAAGTAGTGGCAAGTCTATACAGACATAAATAAACAACTGAATGAATAAATAAGTGTAGAAGAAGACCAGTCATCCTTACAGAAGATTTCCAGTTGATAAATGTAGAAAGAATGTGGGAAATAGAGAATCACATTGAAGCAAGAAATACAGGAATCACTGTTGCAGACAAGAATCTTCCAAGGAGCCTGAAATCTCTAAGCAGAGTTCTTAAAAGATGCAGGACATTGACATAACCTCAATGTCCTGTCTCCAAACTATGCCTGACTTATGAAAGTTAACAACACCAGCTGGGCGTGATGGCTCGTGCCTGTAATCCCAGCACTTTGGGAAGCCAAAGAGGGTGAATCACCTGAGGTCAAGAGTTCAAGACCAGTCTGGCCAAAAAATTATCTGGGCATGGTGGCGTGTGCCTGTAATCCCAGCTACTTAGGAGGCTGAGGCAGGCGAATCACTTGAACCTGGGAGTCAGAGGTTGCAGTCAGCAGACATCATGCCATTGCACTTCAGCCCAGGCAATGGAACCCAAGTCCATCTCAAAAAAAAAAAATTAAAGAAAGAAAGTTGACAACACCAAAAAATAACACTAATAACTTTCCCATAAGAAAACATGGCAGACAGTGCGTGAAATTTGTGATCAAGTGAATATCACCTTACAAACAAGACACAGCAACATCAGGCACCCTCTGATGTGACACACTGAGGAAAAGAAAACAAAGTAATTTGTAGATTCAATGCTATCCCCATCAAGCTACCATTGACTTTCTTCACAGTATTGGAAAAAACTACTTTAAACTTCATATGGAATGAGAAAAAGAGCTCATATAGCCAAGACAATCCTAAGCAAAAAGATCAAAGCTGGAGGCATCACGCTACCTGATTCAGACTATACTAAAAGGCCTCAGTAACAAGAACAGCATGATACTGGTATCAAAACAGATATATAGACCAATGGAACAGAAAAGAGGCCTCAGAAATAACACCACAACCTACCAATCATCTGATCTCTGACAAAAGCAAGCAATGGGGAAAGGATTTCCTATTTATAACAAATGGTATTGGGAACACTGGCTAGCTATAAGTAGAAAACCGAAACTGGGCCCTTTCCTTACACCTTATACAAATATGAACTCAAGATGGCTTAAAGACTTAAACATAAGTTTTAAAACCATAAAAACCCTACAAGGAAACCTAGGCAATACCATTCAGAACATAGGCATGGGCAAAGGCTTCATGACTAAACACCAAAAGCAATGGCAACAAAATCCAAAATTGACAAATGGGATCTAATTAAACTAAAGAGCTTCTGCAGAGCAAAAGAAACTCTCATTAGAGTGAACAGGCAACCTACAGAATGGGAGAAAATTTTTGCAATCTATCCATCTGACAAAGGCTAACATCCAGAATCTACATGGAACTTAAGGAAATCTATATTTTAAAAAATCCCATCAAAAAGTGGGTGAAGGATATGAACAGACACAGCTGAAAAGAAGGCATTTCTGTAGACAACAAACATATAAAAAAAAACTCCTCATCACTGATAATTAAAGAAATGCAAATCAAAACTACAATGAGATACCATCTCATGCCGGTTAGAATGGCAATCATTAAAACATTAGGAAACAGACCAGGAACAGTGGCTCACATCTGTAATTCAAGCACTTTGGGAAACTGAGACGGGCAGATCACGTGAGGTCAGGCATTCGAGACCAGCCTGTCAACAAGGTGAAACCCCATCTCTACTAAAAATACAAAACTAGCCAGGCTGGTAGCACATGCCTGTAATCCCAGCTACTCAGGAGGCTGAGGTCGGAGAATCACTCAAACCCAGGAGGCAGAGGTTGCAGTGAGCCGAGATCGCACCATTGCAGTGCAGCATGGGCAAGAAAGAGCGAAATTCCATCTAAAATAAAATTTAAAAATACAAAAATTAGCTGGGCACAGTGGCAGGTGCCTGTAGTCCCAGCTAGTCGGGAGGCTGAGGCACAGGAATCCCTGGAACCTGGGAGGTGGGGGTTACAGTGAGCCAAGATCAGGCCATGGCACTGCAGCCTGGTCAACAGAGCGAAAAAAAAAAAAAAGATTAGGAAACAGCAGATACTGGAGAGGTTGTGGAGAAATCGAAATGCTTTTACACTACTGGCGAGAGTGAAAATTAGTTCAGCCATTGTGGAAGACAGTGTGGCAATGCGGCAATTCCTCAAGGATCTAGAACCAGAAAAACACTTTGACCCAGCAATACCATTACTAAGTATATAGCCAAAGGATTATAAATCATTCTACTATAAAGACATGCACAAAAATGTTGATTGCAGCACTATTTGCAATAGCAAAGACTTGGAACCAACCCAAATGCCCATCAATGTTAAACTGGATAAAGAAAATGTGGCACATACACACTGTGGAATACTTTCTAGTCACAAAAAAGAATGAGTTCAAGTCCTTTGCAGGGACATGGATGAAGCTGGAAACCATCATTCTCAGCAAATTAACACAAGAACAGAAAACCAAACACCACATGTTCTCACTCATAAGTGGGAGTTGAACAATGAGAACACATGCACACAGGGAGGGGAACATCACACACCTGGGCCTTTTGGTGGCTGGGGATAAGTGGAGGGATAGCATTAGGAAAAATACCTAATGAATGTGGGGCTTAAAACCTAGATGACAGGTTGATTGATGAGTGCAGCAAACCACCATGGTACATGTATATCTGTGTAACAAACCTGCACGTTCTGCACATGTATCCCAAAACTTAAAGTATATATATAAAACAAAACCACAATGAGACATCATCTTACCTCAATCACAATGACTATGATTAAAAGGGTGAAAAATAAAGAGCTGTTGGCAAGGATGGAGAAAGGAGAACTCCTACACGCCCTTGGTGGGAATGTGAATTAGTACAGCTTCCATGGAAAGCAGTAGGGTTTCTCAAAGAACTAAAACTAGAACTGTTTCCATGGAGCAGTCCTACTACTGGGTTATCTTCCCAGAGGAAAAGTAGTCAGTGTATCAAATACACACCTTGATCTGTATGTTTATTGTAGCAGCATTCACAGTAACAAAGACATTGAATATCCAAAGTCTCCATCAATGAATGACTGGATTAAAAATGTAATTATAAGGACAGGCGCGGTGGCTCAAGCCTGTAATCCCAGCACTTTGGGAGGCCGAGGCGGGTGGATCATGAGGTCAAGAGATCAAGACCATCCTGGTCAACATGGTGAAACCCCGTCTCTACTAAAAATACACACAAAAAAATAGCTGGGCATGGTGGCGCGTGCCTGTAATCCCAGCTACTCAGGAGGCTGAGGCAGGAGAATTGCCTGAACCCAGGAGGCGGAGGTTGCGGTGAGCCAAGATTACACCATTGCACTGCAGCCTGGGTAACAAGAGCGAAACTCCGTCTCAAAAAAAAAAATGTAATTATATATGTGCAATGCCATACTACTCAGTCATAAAGAGAGAATGAAATCACGTATTTTGTGGTAATATGGTTGGAACTAGGGGTCATTTTCTTAACAAAAATAGGCTAGATACAGAAAATCAAATATAACATGTTCTCACTCGTAAGTGGTTGCTAAAGAATGTGTTTGCGTGGATGGATAGAGTGAGATGATAGACAATGATGACTTGGATGTGTGGGAGGCAGAGGAGTTGAATAGTGGGACATTAATTAATAAACACAGTGCTTTTTAGTTGAATAATGAATACCCTAATGTCACGTCTTAACCACTATGTAATCTATGTTACAACACCAAACGTGTAATACATATATTTGTGCAAATAAAAATTGTCAAACATTGACAGAAAATCTAGGCATACTGCTACCCTATCCCCATCATAGAAAGAAAATGACCACCAGTGTGGCCATAGCAGAATGAATTAAATATAGAGCAGCCCCCCATCCCAGAGATAATCACAGCTCAATACATAAGAACTTACCATAGCAAAAAAATTAGCATCTTGATCTTAGAGAGTAAAAGTGGTGGCAATCAACCAAAAAACATAGAAAATAATTTTTAAATAGTTACTGTGGGGAATTGACTTTTGGGAAATAACAGAAGTGCTATTTGGTGTAAGCCGCAGATGAGGCTTGCTGGGATGGGCTGATAGAGATGGAAGTGATGAAACTGGCTGCAGTAGGTAATGATTCTGAAGCTTGAACTTCACGATGATCACATAGCTAATTTGACTAGATGTAATGTGATATAATAGGAAAAGAGAAGAGGCAAGAATAAATCCTAGTTTGCTTAGTTAATTAGATGAATTATTTACCAAGACCAAATAGAGTTGAAGAGGAAGAACTTTGTAGTTGAAGGTGGGAAGAGGCAGAGGTAGGAGAAACCCCAGGAGAGAGTGGGAGGTTCCTGGAAATATGGATAGACTGTTCCCAAAACAAGGGTAGGATCAATGGTGTTAAACTGCTGAGGGGTCACAGGAGATGCAGGACTAAGAATTGGTTTCTAAAATTGGTGGAATGGAGGCACTAGATGACCTTGACAAACTTGGAGTGGAAAGAAAAAAAGCATCTTTAATGTGTGTGTAAGAAAAAATAGGAGGTGAGGGGATGGGCAAATAATTACATACATATGTGTTAAAAAATTTTGCAATAAAAATGGCAGACAATATGGTAGCAAAGAAGCACTAAGAGTCTTAGGAAGCCCTCTGTAGAAATGTGTAATATTTCAGCAGGTAAGAGGAGTCCATCCAGCAGGTGGCAGATGCCCCACAGTGCCTGCAGAAGGTCTCTGGAGACAACTTCAGCAGGTGGGTGCTGCCACACAACCCCACCTGATCAGAAGGCCGCCCCCTGTCCTCTATCCAGTCCCTGTAACACACCCTCTGGGAGCAGCCCCTTTGGTGATTCCTGGTCCTGGGGGACCCAGTTGGCTTCCCTGGGTGGAAGGGGCCCAAGGTGAGAGCCCAGCTTGGAAGGTTTTGCTCCTGAGAGCCTGAGAGCTCACCCCCTTCAGTCCCACTTCACCTCCTGGTTTCCCGTGGTGACTCTGTTCTCTCAAATCATGCTCTTCCTCACACAGGGGGCCTAATCCTTCACTTTTTTCCTGCAGCTATAAATTTCTACCCAACAGTCCCTGTGTGCAAGGCACTGGGCAAATGCCTACAGATCCAGTGCAGAATAAGCCAGTGTCCCTATCCAGCTGGAGTGCACAGCAGGAAAGACAGATCTAAAGAACCAATGCATGATCAGTTATTTAATTACGGTTGTGATAAGGCCTATTTATAATATTTCCCAATCACTAATATGCATGTACCATAACCATGCACCACACTGATCTGAGTGCATTAACTCATTTAACCCTGGCCACATTTTATGAGCATGCACTGCTGTTATCCTCATTTTATGGATGAGGAAACTGAGGTATTCCAGGCTCTGCTCCCTCCTCCTGCCCTGCTGCAGTGGGGAGCATGCAGAGACTGAGGGAATGACAAGCACCTCCGAGGCTGCACCCCCCAGCCCCTCCCTGCCCCTTCTTCCTGCCCCTCTATCTGCCCCAAAATATCAAACCAGACATGTCACCTGCTTCCCGTAACATAGAGGACAAGGCAGGAGGGGGGTTGGGATGGCACAGGGAAAAGGAGGGGATGGACTCTCTGTGTGGAAGCTTGGATGCTGTCATCCGCCCGTCAGTTCCTGCCCAATCTTTTCAGCTGAGAGGCAGCGCCACTGCCCAGCACCTTCCCCTAGAAAATGGGTGATTTTCTCTGTAAAACTCTTGGTCCTTTCATCTCTTTCTTCTTTCTTCCCCACATCTCTCACTTTCTTCCCCTCTTCCTCCTTTCCCCTTTCCCCTTGTCCTCTTTTTCCATCCTTCCTTCTCCCACATTCTCTCTACTGGTTGGCATCTGGTGATCCCCAAGGTTACACAGCACTGGATCAACTGCCTGCATAACTAGCAAATCATTCTTAATTACCCCAGAGTGGAGAGGATAAAGGTGAAGGCCAGAGCCCAGGTTCAGAATCTGCTTCTCTGGGGTCATGACAGAGGCGAGGGAAGAAGCAGTGAATCTGGGTCAGGAGTGGGTGCTCCCTGCTCCCTCCTTCCCAGAAGCCTCTAGGTCAGCTGCTGGTCTGACACCATCCCTCAGCTACCTGGCCCTACCAGAAGCTGAAGTCCTTTCCTGTGTGTGTGAGCACCAAGCTGGAGCCTGAGGATGACGTGGAGGAGGGCTCAGGGGTCTCCCCAGGTCTCTGTGAGGCTCTTCAACACCACAGATATTCTGTATGGCCAGAAAACAGGGTCACAGAGCATGGATGGGAGACCCAGCCTGGCTTAATGGGGACCCAGGGAATCACACTCAGGTGCAGCACAGAGGTGGGAGCCAGGAGGTGACTGGGGTAGCCTGGCTTGGTGGCCTGGGACCTTTGGTGCACACTGTATGTTTGATAATGTGGGAGAGGCAGCTCAGGAGCATGGTCCTGGGACAGCAGGTGCCAGCTTCCCTGACCTCCTCATCGCCCAGATACAAGAAGTCTGTCTGTCTGGACCGACTGGCTGGTGCTGTAACAAAGACCCACGTGATGCTGGGGGCAGAGACAGAGGAGGAAATGTTTGGTGCTGCCTTGTCCATCAATAAGAGAGGGCAGGTGGAGCGGCAGGTGGAGCAGCAGGTGGAGAAGGGCACAGGTGTGGGGGCAGGTGCAGGGGCCGGGGTCCTTGCCAGACTCTTCTCCAGGAAAGGCTCTGTTGAACCCCTTATGCCACCACAGCTGTACAGGCTGCACACGAGGCTTCGCTGGCTGCTCCTGCAGGTCTCTGTCACCTCTCACACATCCCCACCTAATCTTGCAGGTCTCAGAGAACTACTTCTATGTGACAGACTTGGGCCAAGTGCCCAAGGTGGATGTGCCATCCTACCTGCCCAACCTGCCTGGCAGACAACCTCAGGAACATGCCTGCCTGGGCCCTGCATCACCCACTCTGCCCCTGGCACCAGGCTCAAGCCTCTCAACCCAAGGGAGCTGGGCACTAGGATGGGAGCTGGGCTCCCTGCTCAGTCATCTTCCCTAGGCACCCCGTGCTTTCTTCCACTTCCTTTTCAGACCTAGAAGATGGAGTGCTGACAGCGCCCCTCAACTCCCCCAGCTGCTGCAGTGCTGATCAGTGCACCCTCATCACCACCCCAGGCTGCGGCCACTGCAGTCCAAGGCAAAGGTCAGGACAACAGCAGGAGCATCTCCTGCAGGTCAGAGCAGCTCTCTGAGGCCACCTCAGTCTCATATCTGGACCCCAGGTGGATTTTCTGTGGAGTTGTTAAATGGTAAAAAATCCTTGATTTTTTTTTTAATAGTTCTCATTTCTCTTTCTGCTTGGCTCATAAACTAGTGGTTTTAAAAGTGTAGAGGCCCAGAATCCTTACCTCTAGGGTAGAGGGAGCCTAGACAACTGTGGCCCTAGAGTCCTCATTCCGAGCTAAACCAAGGGGGGAAGGGTCTAATAACAAAACTACAGGGGGCAGGAACAGGGAGCTGGGGGTCGAATATGACTGAACCCGGCACCCCCCTCCACAGCTTTCCTATTGCAGTGAGAGCCTTAAGCCAAGGCGGGGAGCTGATGTGGGATCTCTTCAACAAGCTGGTCCTGAGACGCAGGGTAGGAGGCAGGGCCAATGCCTCCCATGGGCCAGGACATTGTTAATTCTCTTCTGCCTTTTTCTTCCTGTGTTTAAATCTCCAGGGATTGGGGGAACCAGAGTTCCCCAATGATCTCCCTCACTCAGCCTTTTCCCTCCAGCCCTTTCACCTCTGGGGCTGGTGAGTAGCCAGGAGGAGCCTTTGCCCCTGTGTCAGACTCCAGACCATCTCTGCCAATCCCCAGAAGCACAAGCAGAGGAAGAAGAGGCAACTGGAAATCCTAGGGGGCTCCACTATTCCTTCCTCCCCCAAACCCAGACTTGGGCTGTTGCCTCAACATGAACAGAGCCAGGACAGACTCCTCAGCCCTGCTGCCCTGGAAGAGGCGGGGATGGAACTGTCCCAGGTCTGCGTGGGAACCACCTTCAAGAGCAGGAGGCTGGCTTGAGGCCATGAGGCTGGGATGGGGGCTTCTGTCTGCCTGTGCCTCATCGGGGGATCCAGCCCCTGCACCGGTGCGCTCTTCAATTCCCTAAAGAGACTTCCGGAGAAAACAGCAGCACAAATTGATAAAGAACTGAGCAGATACCAACAGTGTACTTTTAAATAAGGACCTGTAGCTGTGCAGCATGCAAACACCTGGGATCAGTGACTTTCCTCCTGCCCCTGCTGGTCCCTAGGCAATGGGGGCAGAAGATACCAGATGACCACGACCCCTTTCTCTGGGGCCAGAGGGAGAAGAGAGGTGTAGTCAACAGGGCAGCTGCTGCAGGTGGGAGGGACATTCTCCCACAGGAAAAAAGTTCTCAGTGATAGACACAGGGTCTCTAGAAAGAGTCATGCTGTGAACCCAGTGGCCCTTGGCATCATTGCTGGTGTCAGGGTAGAAGGTGCCTTGGAGTTTGCTTAAGTGATTGAGAGGGAGGGAGGTGCTACTGACTTGGAGGAACTGGCCCAACCCAGGGAGATACAAATCCAGGCAGGGCTGTGGGGCGGGTTAGGGATCACGGCTACAGAAGGAGTGACTCAGGAAGAAGGTGGGGCAGGTGACAAGCCCCTGGGCAGGAGCCCAGTGGCCATGGGATCATTTTAAATCGAGACCAGAGGGTTAGCAGTCCAGGGCAGCTAACCTTGGCAAGAAAGGACAGAGGCAGAGGGGCCTGCTCCATCTTGTCTCTAAGAAGGTGAGCAGGACAGAGGTGCCACAGTGGATGCCACAGCTGCGACAGACTCCTGCAGAGGCCAGGTGGAAAATGTGGCTCTCAGCAACACAGGAGGGGAGCTGCCCAGGAACACTCCAAGGACAGCCAGGACCCACTGTTTCTTCAGGATTCCCCCATTTTCTCCTGTGGGAGCTAATGCCTGTGCCTGGGTCCTGGCAGCACTCTGGACTCCACCCTTTCTCCTGGGCTTCACCTTTGTAGCAGGATCCCTGCAGACCAGGCCCATGACAAACACTGTCTCCAGCGGTCAGGGCAAAGGAAGGGCGCAGCGCCAGACAATGGTGTGTCTGTCCGTCAGGAAGAGGCTGCCTTCTCCCGGTGAAACTGGGCAGACAGAGGGCAGTGAGAAATGCGATCTCGGTACAGGGAGGCTCTCGGGAAAGGAAAAGGCAGGACTGACCTTCTATATAGCATCAGTCGCAAGGCCAAGGCAGCTTTGACCTCCACGCTGGCTCAGATCCAGGCCAACACCTTGGCCAGGACAGGGGGCCGGGCATATCTCTGGTCCAGGAGCACCACGCTGGCAAAATCCCTCTGGTGCCTCATGAACCTGCCTGCATAGGAACAGAGGCTGGGGCTCCGAGTAACACCTGCCTTCCCCACAGCACATTCCCATGGCATCCCCCTCCCCTTCCTCAGACTCATGTAGGAGACAGGCAGGCAACCCCTCTTTGCTATTCTCCCCTTTTAAAGCCCCCATCTGTCCACCCAGTCAGAGGCAGCCAGGCTCACCTATGGACTGGTTGACGGCCTTCATGCACAGGTTCTCCACCAGAGCCTTCCCTGGGGGTGCCTGGCCTGGGGCTCTGGGCTGGGGATGAAGGGGATGACCCATCAGAAGCGTTTCCTGCCTGCAGCTCTCCCTGGGAAAAGACCCTGCCAGGCTTTGGAGCCAGACCAGGAGGCTTCGTGGCCAGTGCCAGCAGCAGGAGTCCAGGTGACATCACAGGGAAGATCAAGAGGGCGGGGGGGGGGCATCCAAGCCTCCAGAGGGCCCAGGAGATGCCAGCACAGTGGGGAAGGCCTGGCTGTACCAGCCTTTGGGTGATGCCACTCCCACCTACCACCCACTCTCCTCTCACCCACTGCGACACTGGGGTCACTCACGAGGGTCTGATCTAAGTAGGCATCTTCTCCTGCAGCTCTGGAGACCTGATGTTGGGGAGGGGCATGCCCACCATCACCACATACCTGGGGGAGACAGGAACCCAGAGCAGATTTCTATCTTTCTTAATTCTGGAAAATTTTCAGCCATTATCACTTACACCATTACTTCTTGTCCATTTACTCTCTTTATTTTTTAATTGTTTTAAGCATATATTGGAGGTTTTCATGCTATCCTCCATCTCTTTAGACACCTCCTCTATTTCATGCATCTTTCTATCTATCCATGCGGTACATTGGGTCACTGTGTCTTCCGGTTCACTAATTCACTCTTCAGCTGTGTGTCTACTGTGAAACCTATCTAGTGGGTTGTTTAAATCAATCTCTATATTTTGGGGGATCAATTTCTTTTAAATACAGCTATGTGTTTTTTATGTAAAATGCTGTATTTATCTCTGAGTTATTTTAATTTAAATCTTTTTTTGTTGCTAAACAGACAGAAAAGTGCATGACTTGTCACAAAGCATATTCTACATCATCCTCATCTAGATAAAAAAGAAAGGACATTGTCAGCACTCCAGAACCCACCATTGTGATGTTCCCTAGTCACTATTTCAGCCCAAGTTGCTTAATCTTTTTTTAAAATTACTTTGTTGCTTTGGTTTTTACTAAATTTGCATTTCTGAACAAAATATGGTTTACTCATCTGTTTTTGAATGTCCTGTAAATGACAGTAATGAAGTAGATACCGTCTGTTTGTGACATGTTTCACTAATTTTATATTTGATAGATGTATCCACGTTGTTTCAGGAGATTGTAGTTTCTTCATTCTCATTGCGGTATAGTATTCCATTGTATGAGTAGTATATATCACAATTGAGTTATTTATTACAATGATATTGGACATTTGGTTTGCTTCCAGTTTGGGGCTACCATGAATAATACCTGTGGGAATAGTCACATATATTTCTGTTGATGCAGGTGAGCATGAATATCTCCTAGGTGTATTCCTAGGAATGGGTCATGGAGTATGCACATATTTAAATCCTATTAGGTAATACCAAATTATTTTCTAAGTGGCTATCTTATTTTACACTGCCACTAGTTTCTTTCTTTCCAAAATGGTGCCTTGTTGCTTGTCCTCACATAGAAGAAGGTGGAAGGGCAAAAGGGGCCCGCGTAATTCCCTCTTAACCCCATTCATGAGGGTGGGGCCCTAGTGACTTCATCACCTTCCAGAGGGGCCCATTAACACTATTGCACTGGAGATTAAGTTTCCACAGGAATTTTGGAGGCAACACTGTCAAATCACAGCAGCCTTTAATGGGATCAATTCCCCTAAACAGTGTGAATTGCATCTCAGCAATTTTCATGTGTAGTATTTTTTATCATTCAGTTGAAATATTTTCTAATTTCCATTGACACTTATTTGTCCCATTGATTATTTAGAATGTATTTCTCAATTTTTGAATATATGAGGATTTTAAAAAGTATGTTTTCATTATTTATTCCTAGCTTGATTACCTAGTGGACAGGCTTATCTGTGATTGAAGGCAATATGTACATTGTGATTGTTGGATACAGTGTTCTATCTAAGTCTATTGTATCAATTTTGCTAATGATAGTTCTCAAATAGATATCTCTACTGCTTTCTTTTTGTTCCATTAGTTCTGAGACAGGTGTTAACATCTTCTATTTTGAATCTTTGTCTTTTCTGTTCTATCAATGTTATGATGTTTATATTTTGAAGTTATGTTATTAGACTCATACAAATTAAGAATTAGTATATCTTTCTGGTGAATTGAATCTTTTATTGGTATGAAATGTTGTCCTTAATAATGCTTTCTGCCTGGAGATCTATTTTGTCTGCTAATCTGTTCATGCTAGCTTTCTCTTGATTTGTGTTTGCAGAGTTTCTCTTTGCCCTTCCTTTTCTTTCAATCTTCCTCTATTTTGTTTGTTAGAGATGTGTCTCTTGTAGATATCATAAGATTGATTTTCTCTTTTTAATTTAGTCTAACCACAATCATTTTTGTCAATTGCAACATTTAATCGATTTACATTGAATGTAATCATTAACATTTGGACTTAAGTTGACCATCCCTTAAAAGCATTTTCTGAATGTGCAACTTGTTCTGTGTTCCTAAATTCTCTATTCTTGACTTTCTTCTGGGGATTGAGTCAATTTTGAAACATTCCCTTTCCCCCTTTTTCCCTCTTGGTAGTTTTACACTCTTTCCACATCTTTAATGGTTACTGCACAATCTTTAGGGCGTACAAAGTACATTATAGTATTTCTTTACTGTCTTCTGGCATCTTTTGTTGCCATTGAGAAACTAGTTGTCATTCTGATGGTTTCTTTATAGGTAATCTTTTCTTATTCTAGTAGATTTAGAATTGTTATTTTTGTCCTTGATACTCGGCAGTTTTACTAAAGCATTGACTTATGTTATTTATACTGGTGAGTACTCCAGGTGCACTTTACACCTGAGAATACTGGTCTTTTTTAAATTCTGAGAAATTATCAGTTATCTTAGATATTCCCTTCCCTCCAGTCTTCTAGAACTCCTCTCAGGCTATCCTCCACTCTATGTTATTTCCGTTGCCATTAATTCAAACTGATTTTATTTCTCTGCATTGCATAGTAGATCGATTTCTCAGAACTATTTTTCAGTTTACTAATTCTCTCTTTAATTGATCTCAATCTTGATTGTATTCTGTTTGTTGCGATTTTAAATGTTAAGGCCTATATTTTTAATTTCCATGTTTTCTAATGTGTTATTTTTCATATCCATAAACTTTGGTTTCATTGTATTTTATTGTATAGTATCTTGCTGGGATTTTTTTATTGTTGATTTTTTTTTTTTTTGAGACAGGGTCTTGGTCTGTCACCCAAGCTATAGTACAGTGGCAGGATCATAGCTCACTACAGCCTTGGCCTTCTGGGATCAAGTGATTCTCTCACCTAGCCCCCTGAGTAGTTGGGATTACAGGCACATGCCACCATGCCTAGCTAGTTTTCCAAATTTTTTTTGTATTGGGGTGTTTGGGTCATGATGGAGGATCCCCCATGGCATGGTGTGGTCCTTGTGATAGTGACTGAGTTTTTGGGAGATCTAGTTGTTGAAATATGTGTGACCCCTCCCCCACCAACCATGCTTTTGCCATGCTCCTGCTTTTGCCATGCTCCTGCTCTTGCTCCTGCTTTTGCCATGAGTTGTGCCTGTTCTCAGTTTGCCTTCCACCATAAGTAAAAGATCCTTGTGGCCTTCCCAGAAGATGGGCAGATGCCAATGTCATGCTTCCTGTACAGCCAAGGGCCCCATGAAGCTGAGAGCACAGAAGCTGGACTGAACTGTGGGGGGTACTTCCCAACCGCAGAGAGCCTAACCGTAGATGTATTTATTGTACAAACGAGGTGAGCCTGGCTGGTCCAGCCAGGCAATCTTTTGTGTGTATAGTCACAACCACAATAAATTCTATTTCACACACCCACCCAAAAAAAAGAATTGTGAGTCCATTAAAACTCTTTTGTTTATAAATTTCTCAGTCTCAGGTAGTTCTTTATAACCATGTAAGAATGGCCTAAAATATCTTGCAATTCAAATATAAAAAGACAAAGAATCCAATAGAAACAGTGGGCAAAGGAGGTACACAAATGGTCAATAAACCCTTAAGAAGATGCTCAACATCAGTAATCAAGAGGAAAACACTTTAATAAATGATATTGATTTACAACTACTTGCCCTCTCAAATGGATTAAATAAAAACAGAATGAAAACACGAAATTTAGCAAGGACACGAAACACCTGAACCTCTCACACATTGCTGAAGAATGAAAACTAGTACCATCACTTTGAGAAACAGTTCGGCAGTTTCTTATTCAATTAAAATATACTTCTATGTGATCTGGCAATTTCAATTCTATATTTTTAGTCTTGATTAAAACATGAAACATATTAAAACATATGTTCACACAAAGACTTTCTTATTAATATAAATAGAAGCTTTCTTAAAAAATAACCAGAACCTGGAAACAACCAAAATGTCCAGCAATGGGTGAATACATACATTACAGTGTATCTATGGTGAAAACAATTCAGAAATAATAGGAACCTAAAACAGAGTGGATGAACCTCAAAAGCATTGTGCTGAGCAAAAAAAGAAAGACATCAAAGAGCATAAACTGTATGATTTCCATTTACGTGAAATTTGTTTAATGGACACAATTAACATATATTGACGGAAAGCAAATCAGTGGTTAACTGGAGCTGAGGATAAGAGGAATTAAATGCAATGGGGCATGATGTTACTTTTTACAGCAATAGCAATTTTGATTGTAATGGTGACTATACAAGTACATATATTCACTAAACTGTGCATGCGAGGTGAATGCACATTACTGAATATAAACTATTAGTTAACACAGTTGATTAAAAGAAGTTAAACAATAAAAATTCTTGGGTCCCATTCTTAGTGAGTCCAATATAGCTGAACTGATATGGGGCTCAGAAATCTGATTTTTGACAAGCCCCATGGATAATTATGCTGCAGGCTGTTTCACTTATAGTACTGGTCTCTATAAGCACACAACTATTGGAAAACAAGCTAACTAGGCAAGCAGAGAAAATTTAGAAGAAAGTGTTTAAGTTTTGTATGCCCTTGTTCCATCCCCCAACCTCCATTCTTTAGCTGGAATGCTGATCACTACCAAAGCATCCTTCAGGGTGCTATT
>JAPYYA010002541.1:0-13879 GCA_028533165.1 Leontopithecus rosalia
TGGGGGGTCTGTCCTGTGCTCCCGACATTTCGGGCTGGCTGAGTCTTGGTTGGGGGACTATCCTGTGCATTGTAGAGTGTTTAGCATTCCTGGCTCCATTCACTGAATACCAGTAACACTCCTACCCTCAACTCGTCAGTTTCCAAGCCAAAAATTTCTCTAGACATTGCCAAAAATTCCAAAAGGCAAAACTGCCCTCAACTGAAAACCACTGTTACAGTGTAAGAAAGATCCAAAAGGTTCAGTAGACTGCCACCCAGGACCTAATGAATCCAGTTCATTAAGGGGTTGGGAATAGCTTACAGGCCTCTGCATGGTGAAGAGTCTGTGCCTCCAAGGTCAAAAGTCCACTGGGGGCATCAGACACAAAGGGGACAGCTACACAACCCCTGAATCACTGTGGCCCTTTGAAGGACCTGGGAATGAGGAATGAATCATTCTGGACCCCTGGAGCAGTTGCTGAGGGAAACCAATTCCTTCAAATTACACAGTTCAGTCCCAAACCCAGGGACTCCAGCCAAAGGAATCTTATTCACTACATTAAACTCTGAGAAATCCTGTTCTGTTACTAAACTAAGAGACAGAGGAAAGAAAAATCTGTAACCGTCGCAGACATATGTACTTGTAAGTTGTTCTCTATGGCTGAAATCTAGATGGGTTCATTCTGGTAACTACACCAGGCAAGACAGCCTCCCCCTCCAGGGCCGGGGCCACCACTCAGCTGGCAGAAGAGCCCTGTCCCTGCAGTTTCTATACTCTGGACTCAGTGTTTTCATCTCTCTCCCCTCCCTGACTGTTTGTTGGCCAAATAAGAAAGCTCTCTTACTTCTTCTCTGACTCCACTTCTTCAATAATGAAAGACAAAAAGAAACTCCTAGGTTTAGTCTTAAAATCTGACCCAGACCCAGACTGCTATTCTGACTGACAGGCACATGTTCAAAAGAGCTATATCAGCAGGCCACAGTGACAGCTACAAGCAAAGAGTCAGAGAGGAAGCGACCCAGAGACACTTAATGTCAACTCATCACCTCCCAATGTGCAAAAATGACAGAATTTGAAGTTTTGAAATTTTATCTGGTAAAATAAGTCAACTATATTTACTGAATACTGCTTACATAATCACTTCCAGGCGGGTCCACTTGGCAATGGCTTACTGGGGAAAAATAACAACTGCTACACCTCCCTGCAATCCTGTGGGTAGTGTGATAATCACATAGCTGGCTTGAGATAGTGATTCTTAAACACTATTCCTGCAGAACAAAGGTTTTCCACAAGCCAGAAAAAGGGAGCCTTCCACTAAACATCAGGACTACAGCAGGGGAAAATTTAAGCTAGAGAGTCGAATTTTCTCAATTTAAAGATTCCTTCTCTGAATTGTTCTTAAACCTTTGATGCTACAACTGCTGTCAGCTACTAGTGACAGAGCGCAAACAATGTCTTAGAAAACCTAGAATCAACCATGCCCCGCCTAAGCAGTTTCTGTCCAGGAATATGAGTGGGCTCGTCGCTGGGATTTCATGCTGCATATAAACAACACACTCAAATTAGCTATCCATCCTAAGTGATCCCGATTTCATATGATGGAATGAACCATCGTATCTTATGATCTTCAACCAAGAGCTATGATTCAAACTATGATTTCAGGGGCTCTGCCACTTAAACAGATTTACAAATCACCTAGAGGTAGGACAGTATAGCGGTAACTGGCAGTAACTCTAAAAGCCTACTAAGCCTGGCTTTGAGGGCCGGATCTACCTCTCACACTTAGCTGTGTGACCCTGGGCAAGTTCCCCGACCTCTCTTGTATCTCGGTTACCTCAGCTGTAACTGGGAATGACAGCAATCTCCACATGATTGTAGTAAGCATCAGAGGAGCTGATAAATATACAGTGCTTAGTGTAGAGGCTGGTGCATGAGCTGTACAAGCACCCACTGGTATCATCACCATCACCACCATCCTCATTCTGTGGTGAGGGAAGGGAAATGCCTTTGAGGATCATGGAAAGCAGAAGTGAAGACACTTTCAAATTCCTCCACAAGGGGGAATGGAGCTGTAGCACGGCATTGACGTGTGATCCAAATTGATGGCTGCCCAAGAGCTCTTAGAGACGCTATGAAATGAGAAAGGGACACATACCCAAATCATGACCATGTGGGATTCCAGCAAGATCTCAGGAAAACTGGGCTGCAGCACATTCAGGCTGATATTTGGCACTAGGGAAAAAAAGGCAGGACAAACACCTTTGTCATACATTCTCTCTCAGCCTATCCGTGGTCTCCACATTCCCACGGAATCCACATGCAGCCTTCCTGACAAGTTGACAACTGTTGAGGAGACAGAAGAAACCTCGACCCAATTCTTGATCATTTACTCAACTGTAGGAAGAACTCATCAGGCATTCTGAGAAATACAACGGAAACAGACAACGAGGCTTCTTCACATGCTTGGTGCTCCAACAGCTCTCGGCACCATCACTTTTCATTGTGGCACAAATGCTGCTCTCCTGTTAGGCATAAGGGACAGCTGCACAGCCCCTGAGTCACTGTGGCCCTTTGAAGGGTCTGGAAATGAGGAATGAATCATGCTGGACCGCTGGAGCAGGTGCTGTCGGGACAGGGACCAAGCTTGTCTCCTCACTAATATGTCCACAGGGCCCCATGTGGTTCCTGGCATACTTGATAAAGAATTGTTGAATTACCTGATTAGTGGTTTTGGCTAGATTGGGAGGTAAGTAGAACAAAATGAAGGGACACATAAGCTTGAGGCGAGTAGTTTAAGAAAACAGATGATGAATCCAAATACTTATTGAATTGAAGCTGCCAATGCAGTGGGAATATCAAGTTGGAGCTTGAGTGTAGAGATGTGGGGCACAGATCAGGGCTGTGGTTGTCACTTTCTATAAAAGCATTGGCTACATATGTAGGGAGCAGGGGAGCGGCTCTACACTGAGGCATAAAGGGAAAGTACCAGCTTGCTCCAAGCCCAGAGACTGGGGAAGTGCCCATGATGCAGGGGAGAGAGGAGCCCAGAGGAAGACGAGACAGATGGACCTGCAGATGGGCACTGGCCACTTTAGGGAGAAGAGTTTAAGGAGGGAGTGGATGAGAAAGAAAAGGAGTATGCTATGTAGTACAGACAACTCATAAAAAGAGTGTTAAAAAGGAAGAAACAGCAGCAAGTTGAAGGGACAGCAGGGTCTACAAAGGCTTACTTTTCTAAGATAAGGGTTTCTTATAAATGTTTCCCTCCAGAGCCAGCCCAGAAAGTGACCTCACTCACATTTGGGGTTGATATGGTCCTCCACATTCCAGATGGAGTTGAGGGTTTCTTTCAGGTATGGGGTACAAGTAACTTCCAACTGCTCCCAGCCCCTGTGAAAAGCAGGAGTCACAGGTGTGTCTCAGAAGACCTGAAATCCACCAGAGAGCAGTGCTAGTCTTCTACTCTTAAATCCATGGACTCCTTCTCTTTTCTACCTGGTGGCCATTATTTCTTCATGTTCCATGTTGTACAACTATCCTAGAAAAGTCTAGGATGTGGTATTCCCATTTTAGAAAGAGACACAGACCCAGAGAGTTATTAGCACCAACGAGATGTGCAAGTGTCCAACTATCAGAACACACAAAACACTGAAGCTCCCCTGGGTTCTGTGCTCCATAATACACCCGACGCCTACTCTCCTTCCATCTGCCACTAAGAACAAGTAGACAGGAGGTGAACATGGGAAAACAAAAGCTTCTGGCATATGCCTTGTAGAGTGAAAAGAAAATCAGGAGCCTCGAGTGGGACAGCAAAACCCTAGAGACTTACCACTTGGGCAGAACCTTTCCCGAGGAGCCGAGAACACAACCTGTGACCAAATGGATGAGGCGAATTCGACTTCGCAGCACCTTGATCCGGTTTCCAAATTTTCTGTTTACAACTTCAATCCTCCAGAAATCATTTGAGTCCCCTGTTCCATTCTGCCATAAAAGCCAAGAAACAAACAACAAAGGAAGTGAGGGGACTTTAGAGAAAATGTGTCAGAAAGGGAAATGGCCACCTTTAGATGCCACCATGTTATAAAGGTCAAAGACCAAATCGGACTCAATGATAGAGATGAGCAAGGGAAAAAGAAGGCCAAAGAAATATCCTAGGTGACTGGCATTGTCCCAAAACTCACTACTACAACAAAAAAACAGCGGTTTAACTCCTGGTACTGGAAATCCAACTCTTCATCTCACAGAATTCGAGTTCTAAATAGATGCTTTTCCCTTCAACCATACTCAAGACATCACCCTGAGCCAACAGAAACAGATCTGGGCCATTTCCATCCATTACCTTGGCTATCTAGGTACTCACTCATCTAAACCAGAAAGGTCTGGCCTGGCTATCGCACTTTGGAAATTTAGATGTGTGTGCCTAATCTTCTCAGAAGATGCCCACAAAGAAGATGAGAAAGTTCACAGTCTTGACCTGGCACAATGTAGGATGAGCAAACAGCAAGAGGGCTGGGAAATCCACCTGAAGGCCATATCGTTATATAGTTTCCCAGCAGTACTATTTGTCTTCAGTTACTCTCCAAGCCGTAAGTACTCATAGAGCTTTTAACTATTAACTGCATCTTCTTGAGGTAGTAAAATGAAAAAGCTATGGGTAATATCCCTCTGCAGAACAGGGAAGTGTTACTTAAAAATGAAGCTAATGAGAATTTGGGATCTGGCAAAAGATAAACATACATGTTCATCTGGGGCCATATTTTGGGTCCTTGGCTTCTATGCCCAATGTGATTTTAAAAGAGATCCAAATAGCATTCACATTTGACATTTACTAAGTATCAGAACATGTAAATGGCTTGGTTATTATGTGAGGAGAGAGATGGAGACAAACAGACTTCACAGGCTGCTTTTCCCACAGCAAGCCTAGCCAAAAAGCTCCCAAAAGTTAAGAGGGTCCCTGTGCAGCCTCTGATTCTCAGGAATATTCCAGAATTCTGGGGAGGAGAGGTTCCACCACACAGCCCTGAGCCAAGGCCCATAACTTTTTACATCCTGCTCACATCCCCGCTGCTCACTTACTATGCCATAGCCGGTGACCTGATAGTGCTTCCGGGTCAGGGGAGCCTCATGATAGTGACTGTGCAAGTTCCGGGAAGTTCTAGAAGTTAGAAAAGAGACTTATCATTATCCTATAGAAAGAAGATGTGCAACATTTCTTCTTTTACTAAGGATGTTCAAAGGCATCTGCCAGGATAAGAAAAATTAGAATCTGAACTATTAAATCCAACATATCAGGAATGTGTTTCCTATTTACTCACAAGAAATATCCCGAGAACTGGAGAAGAGATGAGCCCAAACCAGGAGAGACAGATGGTAGGAGCGCTGGACAACGTGCCAAGAAAGGGGCTAACTTTAGGTGCCGGCAGGGAGGTGGGGGGCGACTTTCACACATTTAGTAGCTTTGAAGCACTTAGCTTGCCTGACTTAGGAGGCAGGTTTGGGGAGAGGAGAAATTAAAACTTGTAATCTACATAGCCTGAGCTAGGTAACCTCCTCACTCCCACTTACTCTTTCTGTTCCCATCACCAGGTTTTTTAGGTGGACATCTGCGGAAGATGAGAGGTGTTTAATTTAGCTTTTATTTATTTAGCTTTATGTAACAACTCTCACTTTCATCTGGAACAAGTAATGAATGTTCATTGTAAAATTTTGGAAAACTCGCAAAAGTAAAATTTAATTACAGTAAATTTTATTAATGACAAAATGAAATTTACTTAAAAATTTTAAGTATTCAAAATCCAGCTGACTACAAAACAGCCACTGCTAATTGCTTCTGTGTGTGTGTGTTTGTGTGTGTGTGTGTGGCCTAGTACACACACACACACACACACACACACACCCTTGATTTTTAAAAATTTGTACCTGATAATTCCAGTCTATGAAATGTTTACAGGGCTGCTCCTGCTGCCTGTTGTTTCTGCTTTCTCTTGCACACAGTGCCCTATTTCCTTGTGTGCTTCATTACTTTGGGGCATGTACTACTGTCACTAAAAAACTATTTATGGGAACAAATGACACCGTCTCTCCCAAGAAAGGACTTACATTTGTTTTTAGCCATGCACCTAGGAGACATTACCAATCTAGGATCATGTTCATTTAAATTCATGGCTTAGAGATTCTGGGATCATCCAGGTGACATGAATGTGAGCTGGAAGTTCACGTGAGGATCAAATGGTAGCCCCAACTCGTCAGGGACTAAGGACAGTTCCCTACCCAACCCCCAACACTTAGCTGGGTCATAAGGTAACTTTTCCTGGGCATAGGTGGATAGGGCAGATTTACGCTTACCCCAAGCCTTTGGGGGTTCCAAATTTGGGGAAGGATAACTTAATACATTTACCACTTTGGGTGAGCCTAGAGGTTTGACTTTAAAACCTCTTCTCTCAAGAGGGAGCCAAAAGTCAAGATTGTGAGATCAAAGCAAAAAAAGAGACAAGAAATAAGTCTTGCTTATTTCTCTGGATTTCTCATTTCACTTAGGATTTGGTCTGGTAACTCTTTAATATCTTGTCAGCCTTTTTATGCTCTTAAGAAGTCTTTATATCATTCCAGCATTTTTAGTCCTTTTCAGTGAGAACACTGGTTAAATAAGTTGGCTTGCCATATTCTCTGAAACAGACTCCTACATCTTTCTAAAGGCAGACACTTAAGAAGAAGCTTTGGGAGCTGGGTGTGATGGCTCATGCCTGTAATAGCAACCATTTGGGAGGCTGAAGCGGGAGGATAGCTTGAGCCCAGGACTCTGAGGCCAGCCTGGGTAAAAAGCAGCAGCAGCTTTGGACAACTCAAATTTTCCTCTAGGAAATAGGAAACTGAAAGGTCCCCGGGAGGCAGGCAAAGGCTGGCCTGTGATTTCACCACCTTCAAGAAAGCTTCTCCTATTCTCATGAAGCAGCCTTGCTCCATTGACCAAAGCCTCATCCAAAACCAACTTCTATTTACTTCTTAAAATAACTCCCTCCCTAGCCAGGGGAGGTGGCTCACTCCTGTAATCCCTGCACTTTGGGAGGGCGAGGCAGGTGGATTACCTGAGGTCAGAAGTTCGAGACCAGCCTGGCCAACATGGTGGAACCCTGTCTCTACTGAAAATACAAAAACTTGTCAGGCATGGTGGTGGGCGCCTGTAATCCCAGCTACTGGAAGGCTGAAACAGGAGAATTGCTTGAACCTGGGAGGCGGAGGTTGCAGTGAGCCAAGATTGCACCATTGCACTCCTGCCAGGGAGACAGAGCAAGACTCCATCTCAAAACAAAAACAAAAACCCTTCCCTTGGTGCCCATACCATTTATTTATCCAAACCACAAACCGACTTACTCTTTGTGTTCTAGTCGAATAATGTCTCCATGTCTTACAAACTCCACTGGGAAGGAAGGGTCGAGGGGGTCTGCCACGAAAAAACAAGCATTGATATCCGAAATCACTCACTGGGCTAGTATTAATCAAGGGCCTACTGGTGAACAGTTACAGTACCACATGGTGTCTGCTAGAGGTACTAACCAGGTACTCTGAGACCAAAGAGGAAGGGCCTCAGAGGATTAGAGAAGGGTGTACCAGAGATAATGCTTGAAAAGACTCTTAAAGGCAGGAGAGAATTCAGTCAGGTGAACCAGCAGGGGAAAAGGCACTAGAAGTGTGAAAGAAGAAAACTTCCGGCCGGGCACAGTGGCTCACGCCTGTAATCCTAGCCCTTTGAGAGGCCAAGGCAGGCAGATCACCTAAGGCCAGAAATTCGAGACCAGCCTGGCCAACATGGTGAAATTCAATCTCTACTAAAAATACAAAAAATAGCCAGGCAAGGTGGCATACACCTGTAGTTCCAGCTACTCAAGAGGCTGAGGCAGGAGAATCGCTTGAACCCAGGAGGTGGAGGTTGCAGTGAGCCGAGATTGCACCACTGTACTCCAGCCTGGGTGACAGAGCAAGACTCTGTCTCCAAAAAAAAAAAAAACAGAAGAAGAAAAACTCCTTTGATGAATAATAAATGGGTTTCATACTGTAAGGGTGGTGGGGTGGGGGAAAGGAGTGGAAATGGAAACAGATGAGCCTGCGAATGAGTGTGGCCGGACTGCATATTCCAGGCTGGAATGTGGCCTAGTCACTGAAGCCCCCAGTGGAGCTTAAGCTCGGAAGCTAAATACTAAGACTTTAGTAGTAATAATAGTAGTCTTCTAAAAAATAATTCCATACATTAACTGGGCATGGTGGCGCGTGCCTGTAATCCCAGCTACTCAGGAGGCTGAGGCAGGAGAATTGCCTGAACCCAGGAGGCAGAGGTTGCGGTGAGCCGAGATCGCGCCATTGCACTCCAGCCTGGGTAACAAGAGCGAAACTCCGTCTCAAAAATAATAATAATCATCATCATCATCATCATCATCATCCATACAAATGACCACTTGCCCAACTCTCCTCAAAATCAAATAAATCCTGACAATTTTGCCAGCAATCATCTTGTCTCTGGCAATAAACTTGCTAAATGTGAGGTGAAGAAAGTGATGAAATGATTAAAGGACTACTTCTGTATCATCTCGAGGTCAGGACCAATCAGGATCTCCAAAGGTGATGACATGGAAAAGGAGCTGGCAGTAATCACAGCAACACAGAATGGATCCTTGCAAATTTCAGTGCCAAGCAGTGAGATACCAACACACTATAAATAGATCAAGGTCAAGAAAGATAAATTTGACATTGCAAATCACTGGCTCTTGAGAGAATCAGAGAACTCAACTTCAGAGATGCCCATTTCCATGCTGCCCGTTAGTCTCTTAAAAGCATCAATTAGCAATATGACAAATCAATTAAGTCAATAGGGAGGGAAGTTTTATTTCATATGCATTTGGTGGGGAGGGGCATTTATAGCCTTCAAGAACATAAAGACCCTAGAATATGAAGCTCCCACAAAATCCTTAATCACTTTGATGAAATGCAACTCATCTTAACTCAGAAGTCACCGTGGAATAAGAGACTAGGACTGTTCAAAGACTTGGTTCATGACCACGACGAAAGCAAAACTGGTCTTCCCTCAGAACTCATCATTGTGAGAGAACACTCACGTCTGGCCTGCTGAATCAATCAATATGCATTATAAAGCTATAACAACAGACTCTGCCCAATGGTTTGGGCAGAGTCATAATTTATCCTACTAAGGAGCAGAATGCAGAGAGTGGTTGTATACACCACGTTTCTAGCCTACACAGCATTTAGAGGAGGTGGATTTAGGTGAGCAGCTGCCCACTTCATGAAAGCCCAGAGCAGCTGAGTTGGGACAGGCTAAGTCAGGTGGGATTTGCCGAGGAGTCAGAGATACCTGTGGCACAGAACCAGTGATGCCAGGCTCGAAAAGTGAGTGGAGAATGCCCTCTCTTCTCTTCTCAGCTGCAGCAGAGGCACAGCCTGCAGCTAGCTAGCTGTCTGACCAAAGACAGGAAGATCTGGCTCTAGCTCTTGCTCGTGTCATTAAGCCCTGAGAGCCTGATAGGTGTGCTTCAGAGGTACTTCACCCAGGCCAGTTAGGAGCAGATCAGCAGGCACTGAGTGACATCCCAGGAATCAGCCTAGACAAACTCCAGTCACAGGGCTAGCAGGCCCTCGGGTCTCCCACTGACTGACTCAGGCCAGGGCTGAGCAGTGGGCAGCACTCTACCTTATCAAGACAACTTGAGCCGCACCACATGCTTGGCTGTGCAATGTTTGCAATGTTTGGTGTGCTCTATGTCAAAAATGAGAGCAGCTGCCAGGTGCCCTTAGCTGGGGCCACTCACCAGCCCCGGGTGGCATGCTAAGGTAGCCTCTTCCTGGATTAAATCTGAGCTCTGCTATCTGTCTTCAAAATGACAGCTCTAAGAGCAAGTTCTTACTTCTTTTGCTCAATGCTTATCCCCTATGCCTACAACAGTGCTTGGAACACAGTAGATGCTTAATAAATAATAACTGAAAGGATAATTGAGATAAGTAAAGGTGTTAAAGATGCTTAGAAAAGCCCATCTCAGGATCATTCTTTTGCAGGCATGAGAAATCTTAAGAAAGGCTCAGAGGGAGTAACAGCACAAGAAGCATCAGTCTCTGACGACCACATTACCTGAGTTTGTGTTATGTTTCTTGATAATCCACAGGTTGTTGTAGTCCTTGTGCAAATAGGTGGTGACCTGTGTGGGGAGTGGGGGTGGAGGAAAGAGGAGGCAGGAGGGAGAATACCATCACTATCAGCACAGCTGGCCAAGGACAACCAACAGCAAATGAACATTGCTTAAGCCAACTGCAGAATCCCCAACCACCAACCCGAGGGGTCACGTTTCCCACTGGGGCTCAGACGTGGAACTGGTAAGATTCTCTCCTTCCTTTTGCATTTAGAGGCAGAAGGCTCTTGTCCCACAACAGCCTTTTTGTCTCTTTTTCTCTTTCTGCATCTTGTCCTAAAAGTTCCAGCTTTCTAGAGGGAGGAACCACAAGGCTTTATATAACCGACTCCAGCACAACAGGATGAGGATTTAAGTGCATTTTAAAAGTAATTCAGGCTGAGCGTAGTGGCTCATGCCTGTAATCCCAGCACTCTGGGAAACCAAGGTGGGCAGATCACCTGAGGTCAGGAGTTCAAGACCAGCCTGGCCAACATGGTGAAACCCTGTCTCTACTAAAAATACAAAAATTAGCTGGGTGTGGTGCACGCCTGTAATCCCAGCTACTTGGGAGGCTGAGGCAGGAGAATCACTTGAACCCAGGAGGCAGAGGTTGCAGTGAGCCGGGATTGCACCACTGTACTCCAGACTGGGCAACAGAGCAAGACTCCATCTTGGGAAAAAAAAAAGTAATTAAGATCATCCCTCAAACTTGCTAAATCAAAAATCCATGCTAGCCTATTTTCTGTAATGTGGCCAAATGAAACTAAAAAGCTCCATCAGTATCCTGTCCTAGTATTTAACTCACATTTTATACAAAAAAATCTGGGAACAGTATGACTGTCTTTTAACAGAAAAATAGTCAACACGATAGACAGTGTGTCCCTAGGATAGAATACTATACAGCCACAAAAAAATGTTTCAGGGCATTTTTTTAGCAACAAGGGAAAAGGCTAATGACATGCTGATGCTGAAAATGGCTACCATTTATTAGCAGGTACTGTTCTAAGCATTGGGCAAGTCACATATCCATTATTACAGCCCTGTGCCAAGTACTATGGTTATCCCCACATTACCTACAAGGAAACTGAAGTTAAGTCATCTGCTCAGCGTCACACAGATTATGAGCTGGGGAGACAGGATTCAAACCAGGGCAGCTAAATCAATGCTCCCAGGATAGTGACTATATACATCTAATTATGCCCATTATGTAAGCAAGTAAAGAACTCTTATAAATGAGTTTTTATAACCCCAACTGGATAAAACATAACCAATTTATAGTCATATGACACATAATGACATTTCGGTCAACAACAAACTGCATATGTGATGGTTGTCCCATCAGATTATAATACCGTATTTTTATTATATCATTTCTATGTTTAGACATGTTTAAGTTAATACAAATACTTACCACTGTGTCCCAACTGCCTATGGGTATTCAGTACAGTAACATGCTATCCAGGTTGATAGTCTAGGAGCCATCACCTATACCGGGCAGCTTAGGTGTCTAGCAGGCTGTACCACCTAGATTTGTGTAAGTACATGCTATGATGTTCACCCAACAATCAGTCACCTAATGACACATTTCCCAGAAGATATCCCCCCGATGCATGACTGTACTTAGAAAGAGATTTAGGATTTGCATTTAGGGAAATAATTCTTTTGCTTGCATTATGGCTGCTTCTTTTGAGTGGTATTTGCTTTGTTTCTCAGGAAAGAAAAATTAGGCATAATGGTATTAAGAATATACAAGAAGCTAAAAATTTTTGGTGCTCATGAAGAAATTAGAATTCAGTCCACATTCCTGAGAAAAAGCTTGACGTCATCTATCCAGCCTGGATTTCCCCAAGGAAATCAAGGTTCTGGGATGCTCGTGTGTGAACTCTGTGTAGATGTGTGTAGGAGAGTGGTTTTTGTGTGTCTGTTTTACAAGAGCAATTATGATTAAAATTCCTACAAGAAAAATTATTTATCATGAGTACAGTCCATGGCCCCTTTTCCCATTGAAATTTCAGTTTGTTTTGACAATGGAGATTTTTATATTTTATACCATGAGATTTCCTAAGAACACAGGTATCCAATTATAGCAGAATGTTGTACATTAAAACATTCAGATAAACACTCATCTTCTGGGATCCCATGCAGCTTTTGTTTTCTGTTTTCTATTTTTCTACATTTTCCAGTTTTATAAATGCTATGCTTTAAAAACCTTTTAAAATAGAGACCTAAACATGTTAATAAGACATTAAACTGCAGGACAGGAAGGGCCATTGGAGATTATTTAGTCCAATCCCCTCAATTTACAGATGAGGAACAGGCTGAAAGGCTAAGTGATCTGGTCAATGACAAAGCCAGACACCTTTGTCCCTTGGCCCAATGCACTTTCCCTCTACTACCATTTCACACCTCCACGTGTGGGCCTTAAGTACGTAACACTAGCTTAACAGAGCCTTTTGGAACTTGGCCTTTCCCTCCCTTTGCACACAGTGTAGATATTCCTGGTCACCACATCTGTAACTTCAGTGTCTTCTACATTGACACCTGCAGCAATCTATCGCCATGTAACACAGCATAGCTAGCTGTCTCTGCCCTGGGTGTACATGACTTAGAATCATCTGGAGAGCTTAAAACTAAACCAAAAATGCATAATGCATGGTCTCACCCTAGATCAATTAAATCATCATCTTTGCAGTGGAGTCCTAGCATCACAATTTTTAAAAATTTCTTCATTGATTCTTAGTGCAGCCAGGGCTGAAATTCACTAAACCAGACATGAATGGAGAATTAAAGATAAGAAACTGACATTAAAATCCAATCCCTGTAATATGGTTTGGCTCGGGCCGGGCACGGTGGCTCACACTTGTAATTCCAGCACTTTGGGAGGCCGAGGCAGGTGGATCACGAGGTCAAGAGATTGAGACCATCCTGGTCAGCATGTTGAAACCCCATCTCTACTAAAAATGCAAACAAGTAGCTGGGCATGCCTGTATTTCCAGCTACTCAGGAGGCTGAGGCAGGAGAATTGCCTGAACCCGGGAGGCAGAGGTTGTGGTGAGCCAAGATCGTGCCATTGCACTCCAGCCTGGGTAACAAAAGCAAAAACTCTTGTCTCAAAAAAATATATATATATATGTGGTTTGGCTCTGTGTCCCCACCCAGTTCTCAGCTTGTAGCTCCCATAATTCCTATGTGCTGTGAGAGGGACCCAGTGAGGGGTGACTGAATCATGGGGCTGGGTCTTTCCCCTGCTGTTCTCATGATAGCGAATGGTTTTATTTATTTTGTTTATTTTATTTATGATGGTTTTATTTATTTATTTTATTTATTTATTTTTTTATTACATTTTAGGTTTTGGGGTACATGTGCAGAATATGCAAGATAGTTGCATAGGTATACACATGGCAGTGTGTTTTGCTGCCTTCCTCCCCTTCACCTACATTTGGCATTTCTCCCCAGGCTATCCCTCCCCAGCTCCCCCGCCGCTGTCCCTCCCCTATTCCCCCCAATAGACCCCAGTGTGTAGTACTTCCTTCCCTGTGTCCATGTGTTCTCATTTTTCATCACCTGCCTATGAGTGAGAATATGCGGTATTTCATTTTCTGTTCTTGTGTCAGTTTGCTGAGAATGATGTTCTCCAGATTCATCCATGTCCCTACAAAGGACACAAACTCATCGTTTTTGATTGTTGCATAATATTCCATGGTGTATATGTGCCACATTTTCCC
>JAPYYA010002542.1:0-13877 GCA_028533165.1 Leontopithecus rosalia
CTCGCATTTTATAAAATAGATTTCAAAGCAACAAAGATACAGTGGTAAAGGATCAATGCAACAATAAGAGCTAACGATCCTAACACCCAGATACATAAGACCCATAAAGAGATTTAGACTCAACGAGACAGAAAATTAATAAGGATATCCAGGACTTGAATTCAGATCCGGAACAAGTAAACTTAATAAATATGTATAGTGCTCTCCACTCTAAATACACAAAATATTGATCAGCCATTATTAATAACCATTCTTAGAATTAAGCAATACTCCTGTTCTCTCTCCCTCTTTTTCTTCCTCTTTCTTCCTCTCCTTTTCCCCTTTTTTCTTTAAAAAAAAAAAGGAAAACTAAGGTCAGCCACATGATTCTACCTTGTCTATGAAAAAAAAAAGAATATGTAGTTTGTAGTTTTTGAGACACTTTTTCTTTTGTTTTAAAGTGGGAATTTCAGATCATCTTCAGCCTTTTGCAACAATTTTCCTATTTCTCGGAAAGCGTTTGTTTGTATAAATAGTCATAAAATGTTTCTTAATGATCCAAAGTTTACCTGCTTTACTGACATTTGGATACATCTTCATGAATTATATTTTAGTTGCCGGGCTTGTGTACCTACAAAAAAAAAAAATGTCTGCCATTATAGGACCAGGAGCAAAGGAGTGTGCAGACTTGTGGCCTCTGGATTGCATTCAATGCTGGCAACCTTGCGTGATTCTCCAGTGTATTTGTAAAAACAAACAAACAAAAAACTTTAAACCTATTAAAAAGTATTTGTTCCCAGAAAAAAAAATAGTGCCAAAATACTTTAAAGAAGCCAACTTGTAAATACTTATGGTATTTTGATGTCCTACAAAATTATTATTATTATTATTATTAATTAATTTATTTATTTTTGAGATGGAGTTTCGCTCTTGTTACCCAGGCTGGAGCGCAATGGCGTGATCTCAGCTCACTGCAACCTCCGCCTTCTGGGTTCAGGCAATTCTCCTGCCTCAGCCTCCTGAGTAGCTGGGATTACAGGCATCCGCCACCGTGCCCAGCTAATTTTTTTGTATTTTCAGTAGAGACGGGTTTTCACCAGGTTGACCAGGATGGTCTCGATCTCTTGACCTCGTGATCCACCCGCCTTGGCCTCCCAAAGTGCTGGGATTACAGGCTTGAGCCACCACGCCGGCCCTATTATTATTATTTTTTTAAAAGACGGGGTTTCACCATATTGATCAGGCTGGTCTTGAACGTCTGACCTCAGGTGATCCGCCCTCCTCAGCCTCCCAAAGTGCTAGGATTACAGGTGTGAGCCACCGCACCCGGCTTACAAAATTATTTTTGAGGGACTGAGGCAACTGTGAACAGGTAATTGTTAAACCTTCAATATTCATTCTAAAGCAGGAGAGCTCTGGGACAAGAATGGAGGGTAATTCCATGAGTAGCCTACAGCTAAAATAATCCACAGAGGAAAAAAAACCTTCTCTGGAATCCTAACACTAGTAGACATGTTTTTCTATGTGGCACGACTATTTCTCTGAGTTTTTTAGCCAAAGGAAGAGTATTTATTTAAGAAACTACTCTATGTGATGATTCAATGATTGAGTCCAATGAGTATATTAAGCAGTGAAAGTGGTCAAGTAAGACATATTTCTTCCTTCATATTCTGCTTCTTTGCAGTGCTCAGGAATTCTGGTGAAAGGAACACTACTAGAGAACACTGAAGGAGGCATGCCAGGTGGTTCTGCTTCCCCACGGCTCCCTATAATGAATGCCTTGAGAGGGCATTGACATGACAACTTGATGCCAGTACATCTGTCCACAGCTGGTGAGTCTCATATCCTTCAGTCACAATGAGAGATGGATGATCTGAGCAAAAGCCAAGTCTTCAGGTTAAATCTCTCTCTCTCTCTCTCTCTCTCTCTCTCTCTCTCTTTTGAGATGGAATCTCACTCTGTCACCCAGACTGGAGTGCAGAGGTGCAATCTTGGCTCACTGCAACCTCCACCTCCCGGGTTCAAGTGATTCTCCTGCCTCAGCCTCCCAAGTAGCTGGGATGCTTCCCAAGGCACCTGCCACAATGCCTGGGTAATTTTTTTTTTGAGACGGAGTCTTGCTCTGTTGCCAGGATGGAGCACAGTGGTGTGATCTCAGCTCACTGCAACCTCTGCCATCCAGGCTCAATGGATTCTCCTGCCTCAGCCTCCTGAGTAGCTGGGACTACAGGCACTGCCACCATGCCTGGCTAATTTTGGTGTTTTTAGTGGAGACAGGGTTTTGCCATGTTTGCCAGGATGGGCTTGATCTCTTAACCTCATGATCTGTCCACCTCGGCCTCCCAGAGGGCTGGGATTACAGGCATAAGTCACTGTACCCAGCTGTTCATATTGGTATTTTTAGTAGAAATGGGGTTTCACCATGCTGGTCAGGCCGGTCTCGAACTCCTGATCTCAAGTGATCCTCCCGTCTTTGCCTCACAAAATGCTGAGATTATGGGCATGAGCCACCATGTCCAGGCTGGTTAATTCTCTTAAGAGCAACATTCGAAGTGCCTTCTTATTGTGTCCTGGCTCTGAATGAACATGGTCAGAATGGAGGTAAAGCTTGATGCAGAGCCCCCAGAATCATTCAATGGGACAGGCTCCTATAGGTGAACATAGGAAGCTGTTACACACAAAGGCTAATGAATCTTATTGAGCAGCCACCTAGCAAACTGTTGGCTCATTTTTAATGGTCTGTTCTATCCCTTTATACTGATTTGCTTGGAGGTAATAGGCATGATGGTATTGGTTTAGGGAACTTCTTGACTACAAATTCATCAGCTTAGTGGAGGTAATTGTCAGAGGCAATGACGGCATTGATCAGTGAGTTATGCCTGGTCAGCACCTAAGGCTGAGTGTTGCAGCTGAAGTTTGAGATCAAACTAGGAGTTCCAGTTCTTCTAGGCTAAGATCTGGTGCCAGCCTTGTGCCTTTCTCATTTTATCTTAAATGATTTCCTCCTGGCTCATTCTGTTCTGGCCTCATCACCTTCTTTCTGTTACTTAAATAGGCCGAGATCGTTCTTGTAGCAGGTCCTTTGCACCAGCTGTTTGCATTTCTCCCAGATTTTCCTGTTAGGGGACTGCTCTATCCCATCAATAAGCCTCAATTCTAATGTCACCTTCTCAGAGGGGTCTTATGAAATTGGCCATCTCTCACTTCCGTTATTATCAAATTGCCCTCTTTTATTTTCTTCACAGCATTTATCACTCTTTAGAGATTATTGTCTTTCTTTTTTTCTTTGATGGCTTTTTTTTTTGAGACAGTTTTGCTGGAGTCCAGTGGCACAATCTCAGCTCACTGCAACTTCCATGTTAGGTCCAAATGCCAGGGTCTGGGTCCAGCCATGCCCATGTTAGGTTCAAATGCCAGGGTCTGGGTCCAGCCATGCTGAAGTCCAAGAGGAGTGGGTGGCTAGGCGGAAAGAACACTTGGGGGGCCATAGGCAGGTGAAATAGTTTCATTCGGCAGCTTTCTCATCAGCAGCTTACTCACGTTAGCTCTCTCACACTGTCCACCATTATCTCAGCTGTTTGCTCTTGCTCTGCGGCTCCTGACACCCCCATGGCTGCAGCTGCACTGTGGACTCTACATTGCCTTCAGGATCAGCAGCTTAACTTTTTCTCTCTCTGAGCACCAGCATGGACTGTGCTGTGGCTCCCCTCTGTCCGTCTACAAGATGGATAGCTTTGGCTCTCTCTCTCTCTCCCTTTTTCTGGGTGCTAGCATGCCCACCATGTCAAGCCATGTTGAACTGAGTTGAGCCCCAGGAGCCAAGCCAGGAGCCACTGTACAGTGTCAGCAGGACAGTTATACCTTTTACAGACAACAGTGGCTTACAGCCAAGTATAAACTTACACAAACAGGCTATATAACAAGTGGAGGTGTGTGCCTGTGCACTAGACTCACTGAGTCATGCAGGCCTGACGTCTGCTTTGGCCTACCCTTGACCAAAGCATATCCATGTACCTTACACTCTGCCTCCCAGGTTCAAGCAACTTTCCTGCCTCAGCCTCCAGAGTAGCTGGGATTATAAGCACACACCACCATGCCCTACTAATTTTTGTATTATTAGTGGAGACAGGATTTTGCCATGTTGGCTAGGTTGGTCTCAAACTACTGGCCTCAAGTGATCCACTCACTTCGGCCTCCCAAAGTGCTGAGATTATAGACTTGAGCCACCATGCATGGCCTGATGGCGTTTTCTATTCGAATTTTAACTTTCATGAGAACTGGACCTTACTTAACACTGTGTCCCATGCACCCAACACAGCACCTGGCTCTTAGAACAAACTTGATAATTATTTGTTCGCTGAATGAATAAAAAACATTCCCATCCATAGTAACCTTTTAAAACTCTGGGTCAAGATGCCATCTTTGCTTTCCTCAGTGACCACACTGAGTCCTTTATGTTCAAGCCACCCATTTTCCTGACCACCCTAAACTTAATAAAATATATTAACAGCCTCAGATTTCCCTTCAGATAATGGTCACCAGCCCAGCCCTGGGTTCTGCAGGTCCCTATGCAAATCAGGAGAAAGGGTCTTAGAGATGGCCCTGAAATCTGGGATCTGGAATCCTTTGCTCCCAAATGACCTTGACACTCTGCAGAGATCTCAGGTCACCGTTCTGCTCTTCTCTGTTAGTCCTAGTTTTTAGGACTATGCCACTGCTTGTTTTCTAACACCCTCCTTCTCGCCAGCCTGGGAACTGAAGGCCTGCCCTTGGCAAGGATCCTGTTCCACATGGACAAAAATGCCTAAATGACAACCATCTGCCATCTACTGGCTCTCTTTCCTTCTCAGCGTTCTCTGCCTACCCCCCACCCCCATTCAAGTTAATTACTGCTTGACAATCCAGAAAGTGCTGGAAGGCTGGGGAAGGCAATGCCATTGCACCTCCCTGAACAGGATCAGTTGCCTTTGGAAGAAAGAAAAGCAAACTGGATACTTAGTACATTCAGCAAGGCTTGAAATTCTTGCTTTGCTATTAGAGTAAGCATTTCTTGTATTTTACATATTTTATTTCAAATGAAACATTGGTATGATCAGATAAGTTGACACTGAAATTTCTGATTTTACGTTTTCCTCTTTCTCTTTTTCTTAGTTTTTAATTGATGTTTGTGCTTTAAGAATCTAAATGTAGGGATTCTGGTACCTTTTTTAAAATCCAACTTTTCTTGATACCATGTCTTGTTTGAAGTATGTAAACAAGCTGTTGTGTTCTCTGGTGTCAACTGGTAGAAGGAAGAGAGGGAAGTTTAGCTTCGTATTCTCCCAGCTCCTCCCCAGTGGGTTGTGAGGCAGGCCACAGCTCCTGCTGTTGAGGACTTCTACAGCCAGAGCTCCCTGGTACCTCCTCTCCCTCCTGCCCCGTCAGGCCTAGGAGTGTCAATAGTGTCCCACTATTGCTACCCCTATTGGTTTCTCTTTTCTATTCCTGCACCTTTGTAAATGGTCCCTTTATTAAGCTTTATCCAATTATCTGTTGGAGGGTGTCATTTGTTTCTAATGAGACCTTCAGTACATGAAATATGAATGGGGTAAAAGCATTGTTAGTTCGTCCATGGGATATGGTATATGATATAAATGTTTAAAAGAAAACACAGGAGAAAATCTTCAGAACCTAGGACTAGGTGAAGAATTCTTTGATATGATACTAATATAATTCTATAAAAGAAAGCAAATAAATTGGGCTTCTTCAATACTAAAACTTTTGCTCAATGAGAGGTCCTATTAAGAAGATGAAAATACAAGCTACATATTGAAGGAAAACATTTGTAAACCACTTCCAAACCATGTGTCCGATAAAGAACTCTCAAAACTCAATAGTAAAACAATCCAGTTGAAATTGAAATGACTAAATTTTTTTTTAAAAAAGCAGTGATGTCACCAAATGCTGGCAAGGATGCAGGGAAATTGAATCCCTTATACATTACTGGTGGGAATGCAAAATGGTACAACCACTTGAAAATAGTTTGGCAATTCCTTAAAAATCTAAACACGTTTTACCACACAACCCAGTAATGATACTCCTGAGCATTCAACCCAAAGAAATGAAAAACTTATGGACACCAAAATGCATATGCAAACGTTTATAGCAGCTTTATTTGTAATAGCCAAAGATTAGAAACAACCCAGATGCCCTTCCATGGGTGAATGAATGATCAAACTGTGTTGCATCCATATCATGGAATACTACTCAGCAACAAAAAGGAATCAACTATTATTACACATGTAACAAGTTGAATGGATCTCAAGGCAATTATGCTGAGTGAAAAAGGTTATAAACAGAAGGTCACATACTGTATTATTCTCTTTGTATAACATTCTTCAAATGACAATATCATAGAGATGGAGAACCAAGTAGTGGTTGTCAGAGGATAGAGATGAACTCTGAAAGAGAGATGGATGGATATGACTATAAAATGGAACCATTAGGGATTTTCGTGGTAATGAGACAGACTTGTACCCTTATCACATCTACATGTAATAAAATTGTACAGAATCACACACATATGCACATACACAAGTGCCTGTCAACATTGGTGAAATCTGAATAGGACTGTACCTTGTACCAACATCATTTTTCTTGGTCTTGATATTGTATTAGTTATGTAAGATGTTATCTTTGAAGGTGAAAATGGGTGAAATATACACAGGACATCTTTGTATTATTTTGGTAATTTCTTGTGATTCTGTAATTATTTGAAAATGAAATTGGCCCCAAATCGGAACCATTAACTTGGGAAATATGTTGTTTTATTCTTCAGCATGGGAGAAAGGGGAAGATGAGGGTACTGCCACAAGTACTTTACTGTTAGCCATATGTCATTGCTAAGCTCTGTCATAGCAATTTTAAATTGACAAAGGACTAAAATTAAGATGCCAATATTCCAATGAAAAGATTTCATTTTCAATTGTTGTTTAAGGTAAAAACATAAACTTTTCTTTTAAAATGGGTTTTCCATATACTGTTTTCTTGTGGAAGTATTTCCAGGAAAGAATATAAAGTCTATAGAAAGTTTTCTCATTGTAGAAATATAAAAATTCTAGTAATGTGCTCCTTTAGAATGCTTAAACTTGTGCAGAGACTTTACACATCTTCAGGGAGTCCTGGGCACACTTACAGAGACTTTCTAGAGAGATCATCATTCAGTGATGACCAAAAACTGCAGTAACTCCAAACACACTCTGCAGGAAGAGAACACAAGAAGGAACACTGATGGAGGCAATGTGGCATTTAAGAAGACTGTGGCTGCTGTGAATTTGTCTCACCAGGGTGATGAGCTTTTTTCTTTGGTTACAGACACAGAAAACTTGGCTATTAAGTCAGAGCACTGACTAAGGTTCGGACAATGAGGGAAAAGGTGGACAACTTCAAACATTTCATTAATTCAAATAAACATGGAGACAGCCTGATTTTATTCCATCTCAAAATTACATACTTCCTGAAAGGCTGACATAATATTTTCAAATAGATGTGTATCGAAAAACAGATTTAAAATATGTGATAACATTCCAGACATTTGTATATGTTACTGTCATTATGTTAGCAGTTCCTTGACAATTTTTATAAAGACCTCAAAAACTTTTCTAAAAATTGTTCTCAAAACCTGGAAGTGCATGCTTTGCCTGTACTACCACCTTCAGGAAGACTTCTGTAGTGCCTGGCACTAACATACTTTGAAAAGGACACTAAGTATTTCCCTTGCAATCTTTTGTCTTCTAGAGACACGTAAATTTCTCTCTTTTATATATCCATGTTTTGACTCATTCAAGTTATAAACATATTTTTGGAAAAATAAATGGAATTCAAATCTCAGTAAGGACTTGCTATATTCTAATTTTATACATTAAAAACATTTTATGGCATAATACCGTCACAGGACTTTTTCCTTAGTTCAGCTAAAGACAGGGTTCCTGATCACATGGCCACGAAAAATTAGGCTTGCAGACAATTTGAAGCGTAAGGAGGGCAGGGTTTATTGGGTGAAAGGGAAGAAAGAGAAAAACAAAGACTTTTAGCAAAGCGAGAAAGTGTGTTCCCTGCCAGTGGGCTTCCTGCCTCACAGATTGATTCCTGGGTTCCATCCAGGAAGAGGAGGCGCCACGTTCCTCCCCAATGCAGATGTGCGAAATTCTGTGGCTCCATCCTAGTGTGCATTTCTTCCAGTGCACAGGCTGGTTGGAGTTTTGCCAGGGAGCCCTTCCCACATGGCTGTCTCAATAGAAGGAATATGTGGATTTGGATTCAGGGGCAACCTTATCATCTATGTGACTTCAGGAAAGTTACAAATGCAGTGAGCCTCATTTTTTGAACTAGTAACACCTATTATGGCACAGGTTTGCTGGACAGATGAATGAGGAGTTCTTGACCATTGAAGTGATTTGTAATGTACTTACATTACAACTGGAGTTAGAGGGCTAACTCAGAGGCACTGTTAGTGGTACTGACAAAGATTGCATTTAGGTCTTCCCAAAGGTGGTTCGGTTCTTTATCCTTAGATGTTTTCCATATTTAATGTTGTCACTCATCTTTTGGCATGTTCTAAAGCTGGTGTGAGGACAGTGAGTATAGTTTTCTGCAACATGACACAGAGAGTACCAGGGCGAGATTATATCTGTCACAGATGAAAATACTCTATTTATGTGTCATAGTAATCTATTCATTGGTTTATGGACCCAACATTCTCCAGGGGGACTCACAAATCCCCATAATGTTTCTATGTGCCAGATTTTTCATTTGGAGCTCTGATTCAGTTGACAGATGTGTAAAAATCACATGTAGCCAAATGACTCTTCAGTCAGTACTAAGCTGATAATGCTGAAGACTGGTTATTCCTGCTAAGATTCACTGGACTCTCTGCCCAGACTATGTTTTTCCAATTTCATATTAGAGTTTAATGTTATTTTATTCTAATGCCAGTGCTCTGCTCCTTAATGCCATATCTTTCCATATCTTTAAAATATTGTGCCCCGTTCTAATACCAACACTAACTTACAGGGAGAGCTCTCTTTTGAGGAAGTCAAAGTAGATCAATAACTAAACTCAGTTCTTTAAAGGTGATACAGTAAAACTCTTGGTCACACAGGAGTCAGACTGGGAGAAAGTTTTTTAGAAGAATAAATTATAAAATTTTAAAAGATAAGAATTTGTTGAATGCTAAATATTGAGTCTCAACTGTATCATGTTACTAATAAGCTGGTATATGGAGGTAGTTGACTTGCCTGAAGTCTAGGCTGAGAGTAACTGGTAGAGCCAGACTTTGCTTCCACGTGTCTTCTGGTTACTCCAGTTTCAGTGCTCTTTCGGCACTCTTACTATCCTTTACATAGAAATATTAATTGCATATTGGTAAGACAGTTTTAGTAAGCACAGAAATTGTATTAATGGCATTGCTATATCAAGAAGTAGACAAATTCCTGTGTTTTGTTTTAGATTTTGTGATGACGATGATGGCCCCTAAGTAGGGGAGCTATGTGATAGAAAACAACTTTACAAATTTTTCTGCATCATGTTTTTTTTGCTCTTTGTGTTTTTCAGTGTATTTCCCCCTGCACCCCTTTTTTCTCTTCAACTGGGGAAAACAAACCCAAAATATGGTTCTATATGAAAAATTCCGTTAGTTCAATTTGTTTCTTGGAAATTCTATTGTTGTTCTTAATATATGACAGCCTTTTAAACATGACTTTATTTCTTTAAAAAGAAATAAAAATGGGTTTCAATTTGCAGTGCAGGCAAGGTATATGAAAATATGTGCCAAGATATATATCAAAGAAGTCTAGCCTGAAATAGACTAGACCTATGATATTTATAAATATTTACAAATGAATCTTTTAGTCACTTTTCAAATCCCTGAATTTCTAAATACTGCTTTGGCTGCAAAAAAACCCACAAAAATCTAGTACGTCCAAATGTCATGTAGAGAATGTAAATGGTGTAATTCTAGAAGACAACAGAGAAGAGTGGGGACTATGGCTCACTGGAAAGCACATGACCTCTTCAGGGGCCAGTTCACAATCAACTTTAGTCTTGTGATGTCATAGGGAAATGCAAATTTAGTATTAAGTGTTCCTTATTTTTAAGAAGTTTGAAGTATTGTTTATTTTTCTTTAAAGATGACAACTAATTTCAATTAAAAAAATCCCAGCCAAGTTAAATACATCTGTCATTGTATCTGGCCTATGGGTTTTTAGCTTTTGGTCTCTGATCTAAAGCATTTAATTCCTTCCTATAAAATTTGGTCGTGTAAAGTAGAGTGCAGCAAATCTGAATTAAAAGCAGATGCTGGACAGTCAGCCAGGTTCAGTCCTTAAAACTGCTCTTTATAGCTACATGATTCAAATTCAGCATTTAGAAAAATGACACATTCCTTTAAACCGCGGGTCTCAAGATCGCTGATGGAAACGGCATGATATCCTTATAGCCAGTATTTCCTGTGTTTGAAAGCTAGATTAATTCTAATTGATTTGGAAAGTCCTCTATGGTTCTTTCTGCTCTCATTCTAAAAACCCAAAAAAACCAAAACAGACCAACCCAAGGGATTAATCTTTTCATGATAGGTAGAAGGCCTTAAATGGTAGGGTCTTGCACTGAGAGCAGCTCCTGCTAACTTCCTCAATACACATGTCTGGTTTAAGGTAAAACCATGATATTGAAAGAGTTCTGATATTTTCTTTTCTTTCTTTTTTTTTTCTGAGACGAAGTCTCGTTCTGTCACCCAAGCTGGAGTGCTCGCTGCAACCTCTGATTCCTGGGTTCAATAGATTCTCCTGCCTCAGGATCCTGAGTAGCTGGGACTACAGGTGCCGCCATGAAGGCTGGCTAATTTTTGTATTTTTAGTAGAGATGGGGTTTCACTATGTTGGCCAGGCTGGTCTCAAACTCCTGACCTCTTGATCCACCCACCTTGGCCTCTCAAAGTGCTGGGATTATAGGTGGGAGCCGATATTTTCTTTCATTAACACTTTTTAAATCCAAATACTTTATTTGCGATTTTATATTTTGCAAAGATGAAACTAATGTCTCAGGAATGAATAATTAAACTGAAAAAGCAATTGCTATAATATAATTTAGCATCATGAGAAAGAAACCACTCTTCTAGAGTATTCTACATTGTACGTGGGTGTGCATATATTTCAGTCTAGGGTTATTACTCTTATTTAGTCACTGTTTGATGCAAAAACTCATTAAGACTACTAAAAACTGCTCTTATGTTAAATTCTACAGTCTTTATTGGATTTCTCACTTTAAAGAGCTGTTCTCCAGTTTTCTCCTGTCTATAGTACTAGTCTCCAAAAATGGCTACCAACAACTCTTCCTAACCCTGTACATTCACGATGCTCCTTCTATCAAAATGTGGAGTCTTGTTTCCCTTACCCTTGAATCTAGTCAGGTCACATGACTTGCTTTGATCAACAGAAAGAAGCAAAAGAGTCTCTGAGTCACTTCTGAGACCAGGCAATTTCCATGTCTATGATCTTGGAAATCAGCTCCCATGTAAAGAAGCACGAAGTACACTACTGAATGGGGAGGGACCAGTGGAGAGAGAGATATGCCACATGGAAGAGGACTTTGGTGCTCCATTAATAGTCAGCACCAAGTCCCAGATCGTGACTGAGACCTTCTTGGATAATTCAGTCCAGTAGAGCTCCCAGCTAAATGCAGCAATCTAAGTAAAGTCAGCTGATATCACAGTGAAGCACAAGTCCAGCCAATTCACAGAATTGCAAGGAAAAAACCAGTCATTATTTTGAACCACTGCATTTTGGAATGGTTGTTTATGCAGTGGTAAATAATGGACAAGACCTGCTTATTACTAATGCTGAGATCTTGGCACCTCTTGCAGAAATTCTGACTTAATAGGTTTGGATGAGGCTTGGGAATCTGCTAGTTTAACAAGATGCTGGAGTAATTCAATGCCAGGTAGCATTTTCAGAACCAAACTCAGGACCATTACTCTGAAGCACTCCCAGGGATTATTACAGAAATTTATTGTAAAGTATGAAGAAAATTTATTGTAAATTATGAAGAAAATCTGTTTCTGTATTTGTTTGGTCTAAAAAATTTATAAAGAAATTATGCTGAGCAAAGCCTGGAAGATGGTGCTATAGGAGCAACTCAGGATTGCAGCTCCCAGTGAAAGCACAGAGGGTGAGTGGACACCGCATTTCCAGTTGGATGTTTATTGCCCACAGACCAGGAGATTCCCAGGTGTAGGAGCCCCATGGGCTGCCAGCATGGCTGTTAGGGCCAGCATGGTTGCTTGGGCCGGCACCACAGCGCAGCGGCACTCCATACAAAATACACTGGTCTGATTGCCCTATTAAACTGGCAATTTGAGATTTGGGAAGGTAGATTAGCACATTAATCTGGTTAAACGGGACTTAAACAGTAAGCCGGACCAGGAGAGTCCCGGGCAGCGACGTTGTTTCAGCTGGCACAGTGGGTCGCCACACGGGAAATCACACAGATCCCGCTGCCCTTTCAGCAGGTGACTGGAACACCTGGGAGAGAGTCAACCGTTTAACTTAAAGAAAAAAAGGGCTCTGAGGCAGGGAGCCAGGTGATCAGGCTCAGTGGGTCCCACCCCCACAAAAACAAACAAAACAGCAATTGGAAATGCTCGGGGTTGAGAGTTTCATGGCAAGCACAGCTGAACCCAGGACGGTGCAGCTCAGTGGGGGAGGGGTGTCCGCCATTACTAAGGCACTCCACCCCTACGGAGGTACTCTGCCATTGCTGACGCAGCCTGCCATTGCCGAGGCAACCCACCATAACAGAGAAAGTCTGCCATTACAGAGGCAGGCCACCATTGCCAAGGCAGTTCTAACCACACCCATATAAATTGGACTACAGGGAATTACATATGGCAGCAGGGCAGAGCCCAGAGCAGCTCAGCCTAGCCTCCACAGGAAGGCAGTTACTAGACTGCCTCCTTGCTGGGCAGGACAGTGCAACAGATACTGATAAATAAAGCCCTAACTCCCCGGGACAGAGCACTTGAGGAAAAAAAGGGGCTTTATGAGTTCTGCTGCAGCAGACTTAAACGTCCCTGCCTAGCAGCCCTGAATGAACAACGGAGCTCACAGCTCAGCACTTGAGCTCCTATAAAGTACAGACAGTCTCCTTAAGCAGCTCCCTGACCCCCATATATCCAAAGAGTCACCTCACAAAGGACTGATCAGACTGACATTTGGCGGGCATCATTCTGGGCCAAAGATAGCAGCAGAAGAAACTGGTAGTAACCCTCACTGTTCTGCAGCTGCTACAGGTGATCCCCAGGCAAGCAGGGTCTGGAGTGGACCTCAGCAGTCCTACAGCAGAGGGGCTAGACTGTTAGAAGGAAAACTAAGAAACAGAAATACTTCATCATCAACAATCTGGACGTCCACTCAGAGACCCAATTGGAAAGTCAGCAACTACTCAGACGACAGGTGGATAAATCCACAATGGGAAGAAACCAGCATAAAAAGGAGGAAAACACCCAAAACCGGAACACCTCGCCTCCTACAAGGGACCACAATCCCTCACCAGCAAGGGAACAAAGCTGGACGGAGGATGAGTGCGATGAAATGACAGAATCAGACTTCAGAAGGTGGGTAATGAGAAACTTCTGTGAGCTAAAATAACATGTTCTAACTCAATACAAAGAAACTAAGAACCTTGAAAAAAGATTTGAGGAAATGATAACAAGAATGGACAACTTAGAGAGGAATATGAGTGAAATGAAGGAGCTGAAAAACACAACACGAGAACTTCATGAAGCATGCACAAGTTGCAACAGCCAAATTGACCAAGCAGAAGAAAGGATATCAGAGGTCGAAGATCAACTCAATGAAATAAAATGA
>JAPYYA010002543.1:0-13876 GCA_028533165.1 Leontopithecus rosalia
GGTCATCAGATCGAGACCAACCTGGTCAAAATGGTGAAACCCCGTCTCTACTAAAGATACAAAAAATTAGCTGGGCATGGTGGCGTGTGCCTGTAATCCCAGCTACTTGGGAGGCTGAGGCAGGAGAATTGCCTGAACCCAGGAGGCGGAGGTTGCGGTGAGCCGAGATCGCGCCATTGCACTCCAGCCTGGGCAACAAAAGCGAAACTCCGTCTCAAAAAAAAAAAAATACACACACACACACACACACACACACACACACTCCATGGGAGATTTATTGACCCCTTATCTTCCCATCTTGTCATTCTTTTGTGGGGGATAGAGACAGGGGTCTCAGGATGTTGGCTGGTCTCCAACTCTTGGGCTGAAGAGATAGCCCTACCTCAGCCTCCCAAAGTGTTGGGATTACTGGGCCGGGCTCGGCTGCTCACATCTGTAGTCCTAGCACTTTGGGAGGCTGAGGCGGGTGGATTGCCTGAGGTCAAGAGTTCGAGACCAGCCTGGCCAACACAGTGAAACCCCATCTGCACAAAAATACAAAACTTTAGCCAGGCCCACGCCTGGTGCGTGCCTATAATCCCAGCTACTCGGGAGGCTGAGAAAGGAGAATCACTTAAACCTGGGAGGCAGAGGTGTCAGTGAGCCAAGATTGCACCATTGCACTCCAGCCTGGGCAACTGAGTGAGACTCCTTCTCAAAAAAAAAAAAGAAAGTGTTGGGATTACAGGCATGAGCCCCACGCTTGGCCTCTTCACACTTGATTCCTGTTCTAATGGTAGATCTAGCTGGGCCTATCAGGACCCAACATCCATCACAGAGGTTCTCAATCATTGAGCTGCCAGCCTGAGCTGTAATCACAAAAAATAATTTCATGCTTGACATGTTGCCACATGACAACATTTTCCTCATATGTCTGTGTCCAAATTTCCCTCATTTTACAAGGACACCAGTCCCCTTGTTAGGTCCCACTCTAATCCAGTATGGCCTCATTTTAGCTTGATGACATCTGCAAAGACGCTATTTCCAAATAAGGTCACATTCACAGGTTCTAGGTAGATAGAAATTTAGAGGAACTACTCAACCCGGTACACTATTCCAGCCTCCAGCCTCAGGGCTGCATCCCTCTGAACCATCTCCCTAACTTAGAGACCTTTCTCCTTTATAAATAACAAAATATCTTCAGTCAATGCTGTGTTAAAAATAATAATAAAAAAAGGAAAAAGCCGGGAGCAGTGGCTTATGCCTGTAATCCCAGCACTTTGGGAGGCTGAGGAGAGTGGATCACTTGAGGTTAAGAACTTGAGGCCAGCCTGGCCAAGATGGTGAAATCTCTGTTAAAAATATAAAAATGAGCCAGGCATGGTGGTGGGTGCTTGCAATCCCAGCTACTCAAGAGGCTGAGGCAGGAGAATGGCTTGAAGTCCTGAGGTGGAGGTTGCAGTGAGCCCAGATTCCACCAGATAGCAGAACATTCTATACTGCTCTGAAGCAATCTAGTCATTTTAACTACTGGCTTCTAGACCCAACTGTTCTAGCTCCCACTCCCACTCCCCACTCCCCACTGTCTAACCAGTGGTTTATCTTTCCTGCCCAGTCAGCAGCTTCAAGACATTTTTAACTTTTGCCTGCCACGGCTTCCTCAACTGCTACTCTACTGAGAGATGTTTATTTCATTTTATTTTTTGAGATGGAGTCTCGCTGTCACCCAAACTGGACTTCAGTGGTGCCATCTCAGCTCACTGCAACCCCACCCCCTAGGTTCAAGTGATTCTCCTGCCTCAGTCTCCCAAGTAGCTGGGATTACAGGGGCCTGTCACCATGCCTGGCTAATTTTTGTATTCTTTTTTAAGTATTGATGGGGTTTCACCATGTTGGCCAGGCTGGTCTCAAACTCCTGACCTCAGGTGATCCACCCACCTCAGCCTCCGGAAGTGCTGGGATTACAGGTGTGAGCCACCACACCTGGCTTAACAAAAGATGTTTAGGCCAGGCACGGTGGCTCACGCCTGTAATCCCAGCACTTCGGGAGGTTGAGGCGGGTGGATCACGAGGTCAAGAGATCGAGACCAACCTGGTCAACGAGGTGAAACCCCGTCTCTACTAAAAATACAAAAATTAGCTGGGCATGGTGGTGCACGCCTGTAGACCCAGCTACTCGGGAGGCTGAGGCAAGAGAATTGCTTGAACCCAGAAGGCGGAGGTTGTGGTGAGCCGAGATTGTGCCATTGCACTCCAGTCTGGGTAACAACAGCGAACCTCTGTCTCAAAAAAATGTTTAATATCTCATCATCTCTTAACACCTCAGTTTGAGTCCCCTAATCCCCACCCTGTTTTTTTTGAGATCGAGTTTCACTCTTGTTGCCCCCTCTGGAGTGCAATGACACAATCTCGGCTCACTGCAACCTCCACCTCCTGGTTTTAAGCAATTCTCCTGCCTCAGCCTCCTGAGTAGCTGGAATTACAGTGCTTGCCACTATGTTCGGCTAATTTTTGTATTTGTATTTTATTTTATTTTTTTAAGACGGGGTTTCACCATATTGGTCAGGCTGGTCTTGAACTCCCAACCTCAGGTGATTCGCCCTCCTTGGCCTCCAAAGTGCTTGGATTACAGGTGTGAGCCACCACACCTGGCCAATTTTTGTATTTTTAGTAGAGACAGGGTTTTGTCATGTCGACCAGGCTGGCCTTGAACTCCTGACCTCAAGTGATCTGCCTGCCTTGGTCTCCCAAAATGCTGGGGCTACAGGAATGAGCCATAGCGCACAGCCGAATCCCCTGATCTCTTAAATTCTCTCATACAAATCCCTCTTCCCCAGTCTGCTAGCCTCCCTGTTTGGGAGGCTGGGAGGCATTGAAAGGACTGATAATGAAGCAACCCTGTGTCTGCCCTGCCACTTCCCAGTCCAGTCACTCGAGCCTGCTGCTGGCTTCTCAAGCCGAATTTCCCTACCATCACAAACTTCCCGTCCCTTACAGTTTGAAATCCTCCACAGTAAAGGAGAATGTATTCAATCTGCTGCAGGATCTACCTACATCCTTTTGCTCCTGGAGTGCGAGCCCACACAGTTCTCCTGCCGTGTGCTGGCCAGCCTTGCAGCAGGGTGAACACCTCCTCTCCTCTCTTTTTGTTCCTCCCTTCCTTCCCAACCCTCAGCCCTGAGCCCTTCATGTTCTGGCCAGTCCTAAAGGGTGCCACTAATCAATTCTACCTTTCAATCTCTCTCTTTCTTTTTCTCTCTCTTTCTTTCTCTCTTTTTTCCTTCTTTTCTTTCTTTCTTGCCAGTCCTAAAGGGGGCCACTAATCAATAATTTTCTTTCCTCTTTCTTCCTTTCTTTCTTTCTCACAGGTTCTCACTCTGTAACCCAGGCTGGAATGCAGTGATGTAATCACAGCTCACTGCAGCCTTGACCTCCTAGGCTGAAGTGATCCTCCCAACTCAGCCTCCCAAGTAGCTGGTACTGCAAGTGCATGCCACCACGCCTGACTAATTTTTTTCTTTATTAGAGACAGGGCTTGCTACCTCGCCTAGGTTGGTCTTGAACTCCTGAGCTCAAGCAATCGTCTTGCCTCAGCCTTCAAACGTGCTGGGATTACAAGCATGAGCCACTGTGCCCAGCCAACTCCCCCCACCTTTTTTTTGAGATGGAGTCTCTCTCTGTCAACCAGGCTGGAGTGTAATGGAATGATCTTGGCTCACTGCAACCTCTGCCTCCCGGATTCAAGCGATTCTCCCGGCTCAGCCTCTGGAGTAGCAGGGATTACAGGCACCTGCCATCATGCTGGGCTAATTTTTGTATTTTTGTAGAGATGAGATTTCACTGTGTCGGCCAGGCTGGTCTCGAACTCCTGACCTCAGGTGATCCACCCACCTCAGCCTCCCAATGTGCTGGGAGGTGTGAGCCACCATGCCCAGCCCAGTTCCCCCTTTTCTATGGCTTACTGTTTCTTTTCTTTTTATCTTTTTTTTTTCTGAGATGGATTTTCGCTCTTGTTATCCAGGCTGGAGTGCAATGGCACGATCTCGGCTCACCGCAACCTCCGCCTCCTGGGTTCAGGCAATTCTCCTGCCTCAGCCTCCTGAGTAGCTGGGATTGCAGGCACGTGTCACCGTGCCCAGCTAATTTTTTGTATTTTTAGTAGAGACAGGGTTTCACCATGTTGACCAGGATGGTCTCGATCTCTTGACCTCATGATCCACCCACCTCGGCCTCCCAAAGTGCTGGGATTACAGGCGTGAGCCACCGTACCCGGCCTTGTTTCTAACACTTTATTGTAAAATTTTTCAAACACCTGACAAAATTGAAAGAATACCCTTTATGCAGCACCTAGATTCTAGCATTTTAAAAATTGAGATATACTTTACATAACATAAACTTCAACATTTTAAAGTGTACCTTCAATCATTTGTAGTACTGTATATTCATTATGTTCTGCAAACAAAAGCACTAATTTCAGAACATTTTCCTAACCTCCCCCCCAAAAAAAACTCTTACCTATTAGCAGTTAGTCCTAATTCCCCTCCTCCCATTCCCTGGCAACCACTAATCTACCTTCTGTCTCTATGGATTTGTCTATTCTGGACGTTTCATATAAATAGAATTACACAATATGTTGCCTTTCCTGTCTGACTTCATTCGCTCAGCATAATGTTTTCAGCATTCATTCACTTCGTAGCATGTATCAGTACTTCATTCCTTTTTATGGTGAATAATATTCCATCATATCATATGAGTATACATTTTATTCATCCATTTATCCGCTGATGAACATTTATTTGAGTTGTTTCCACTTTTTGACTATCACAAATAATGCTGCTATCAACATTTGTGTACAAGTTTTTATGTAAACATATATTTTCAATTTTCTCAGGTATATAGCTAAAAGTAGAATTGATGGGTCATAGGGTCAAACATTTTACAATAAATGTTTTATCACATAGCTACTTAACTATCCTTCTAATCCATCTATATTAATCCTTCTCACATTTTAGTGTACTTTGCAATAAATCCCAAACATCAGTACACCTCACTCCAAACTCATCAGCATGTCTATTACTAGAATTCAATCTTTCTTTCTTTCTTTTCCTTTTTTTTTTTTTTTTTTTCTTTGAGCTATAGTGTCGCTCTGTCGCCCCCAGGCTGGAGTGCAATGACACAGTCTTGGCTCACTGCCACCTCTGCCTCTGCCTCCCAGTTCAAACGATTCTCCTGGCTCAGCCTCTCAGGTAGCTGGGATTATAGGCATGCAGCACCACACCTGGCTAAGTTTGTATTTTTAGTAGAGAGGGAGTTTCACCATGTTGGTCAGGCTGGTCTCGAACTCCTGTCCTCAGGTGATCAGCTCACCTCGGCCTCCCAGAGTGCTGGGATTACAGACATGAGCCACCCATGCCCAGCCAATCTTTCTTTACAAGTTATTCTCTTTATGTAAAATTTACAATTTTTGTTTGTTTCTTTGTTGTGGTTGTTTCCTTGTCTTTGGTTTTTGGTTTTTTTTGAGACAGGGTCTCACTCTGTCGCCCAGGCTGGAGTGCAGTGGCACAATCTTGGCTTACAGCAACCTCTGCCTCTTGGGCTCAAGCGATCCTCCTGCCTCAACTGCCCAAGTAGCTGGGACTACAGGTGTGAGTGACAAGGCCCAGCTAATTTTTGGGTTTTTTTCTGTTGGTTTGTTTTTTGAGATGGAGTCTCAATTCTGTCACCCAGGCTGGAATGCAATGGTGTGGTCTGGGCTCACTGCAACCTCCACCTCACAGGTTCAAGCGATTCTCCATCCTCAGCCTCCCAAGTAGCTGGGATTACAGGCACCCATCAACAGGCCAGGCTAATTTTCTTGTATTTTTAGTAGAGACGAGGTTTCACTATGTTGGCCAGGCTGGATTCAAACTCCTGACCTCAAGTGATCTGTCTGCCTCAGCCTCCCAAAGTGCTAGGATTACAGACATGAGCCACAGTGCCTGACCTAATTTTTGTATTTCTATTTTGGATACTTAGCTAAGAGAAATAAACCCACGGGCCCACATCAAGGCCTACAGGGAGGTGGTCATAGCAGATTTTTTTTTTTTTTTTTTTTTTTTTTTAGACGGAGTTTCGCTCTTGTTACCCAGGCTGGAGTGCAATGGCCCGATCTCGGCTCACCGCAACCTCCGCCTCCTGGGTTCAGGCAATTCTCCTGCCTCAGCCGCCCGAGTAGCTGGGATTACAGGCACGCGCCACCGGGCCCAGCTAATTTTTTGTATCTTTAGTAGAGACGGGGTTTCACTATGTTGACCAGGATGGTCTCGATCTGTTGACCTCGTGATCCACCCGCCTCGGCCTCCCAAAGTGCTGAGATTACAGGCTTGAGCCACCGCGCCCGGCCGGTCATAGCAGATTTTTTAGCTAAAATGGGGTTTCACCATGTTGCCTAACCTGGTCTTGAACTCCTGAGCTCAAGCTCTTCACCTGCCTCAGCCTTCCAAAGTGCTAGGATTACAGGTGTGAGCCACTGTGCCTGACCTACAATACATTCTTAAATATACCACTCAATGAGTTTTTTGTTTTGTTTTGTGTTTGAGAATCTCACTCTATTGCCCAGGGTTAAGTATAGTGACACATTCTTGGCTCACTGCAACCTCCATCTCCTGGGTTCAAGCTATTCTCATGCTTCAGTCTCCCAAGTAGCTGAGATTGCAGGCGTGCACCACCACACCTGGCTAATTTTTATATTTTTAGTAGAGATGGGGTTTCTCCATGTTGGCCAGGCTGGTCTCAAACTCCTGACCTCAGGTGATCCACCCACCTCGGCCTCTCAAAGTGCTGGGATTACAGGCACGAGCCACCGAGCCCAGTTCACTCAATGAGTTTTAACACATGCCTAAACCTGTGAAACCCAAATCCAGATATCAAGATTTAGAGCATGTCCACCCTCTTGCAAGTTCCCTCTGTCTCTTCAGTGTCAGCCCTGCCCCTGCTCTACCTTTTCCAAAGGCAACCAGTCTTCTGATTTTTTTCCCCACCATAAGTTACTTTGCCTGTTCTAGAACTTCATATAAACGGAAACATATGATGTATGCCCATTGTCATCTGGCCTCTTTCACTTAGCATACTATTTTTAAGCTTCATTCATGTTACTGCATGCAGCAATATTCAGATTTTTTTGTTGCTGAACTGTATTCTGTCATCATCTTGTGTGAATGTACAATAGGTTGTTTGTCCATTCACCTGTTGATGAACACTTGGACCATTTCGTTTTGGCTTTTATGAATAAAACTTCTGTGATATGAGCCGAGATGGTTCCACTGCACTTCAGCCTCGGCAAAAGAGGGAGACTCTGTCCCTTTTTATTTTTTTTTTTAAGAGGAAGCTTCTTAGACACGTCTTTGTAGCAATGTTTAAGAAAAAAAAAAAGAGGCGGTTTCACCATGTTGGTCAGGCTGGTCTTGAACTCCAAGCCTCAGGTGATCTGCCCACCTTGGCCTCCAAAGTGCTTGGATTATAGGCGTGAGCCACCACGCCTGGCCTTTAAATTGTTTTATATTTATTTTATTTTATTTTATTTTATTATAGAGATGGTGTTTCTCCATATTGGTCAGGTTGGTCTCGAACTCCCAACCCCAAGTGATCTGCCTGCCTCAGCCTCCTAAAGTGCTGGGATTACAGGGTTGAGCCACTGCGCCCAGCTGAGGGAGACCCTGTCTCAATTAAAAAAAAAAATCTGCTAATATCACCTCCCTGTAGGCCTTGATGTGGGCCCATGTGTTTATTTCTCTTAGCTAAGTATCCAGGATTGGAACTGTTTTCCAGTACAGGCATAGGTTTCATTTTATAAGAAACTGCCAGACTTTCCAAAGTGGTTGTACCATTTTTGATGCCCACAATAATGTATGAGGCTTACAAGTTGTGAAACAGAGATAAAAAAGCACAAATTGTAAACTGCTACTAATTATTTTCATTTAAAAAATTTAAATAGATCAGGCATGGTGGCTCATGCCTGTAATCCCAGCACTTTGGGAGGCCAAGGCAGCGGATCACCTGAGGTCAGGAGTTCAAGACCAGGCTGGCCAACATGGTGAAACCCTGTCTCTACTAAAAATATAAAAATTAGCTGGGCATGGTGGCAGGTGCCTGTAATCCCAGCTACTTGGGAGACTGGAGAAGACGCTGAACCCAGGAGGCAGAGGTTACAGTGAGCCAAGATCGTGTCATTGCACTCCAGCCTGGGCAACAAAAACGAAACTTCATCTCAACAAACAAACAAAAAAGACTAGCAACCTAGGCCGGGCGCGGTGGCTCACACCCGTAATCCCAGCACTTTGGGAGGCTGAAGTAGCGGATCACCTGAAGTCAGAAGTTCAAAGCCAGCCTGGCCAACATGGGGAAAACCCGATTCTACTAAAAATACAAAAATTAGTCGGGCTTGGTGGTGGGCGGCTGTAATCCCAGCTACGCGGGAGGCTGAGGCAGGAGAATTGCTTGAACACAGGAGGTAGAGGTTATAGTGACTGGAGATCGTGCCACTGCACTCCAGCCTGGTTAACAGAGCGAGGCTCCTTCTCCAAAAAAAAAAAAAAAAAAAAAAAAAGACTGGCAACTTCCTCCTCTCCTCTCCTCTCCAGCAACGCCAACTCCAGTCCAGGCCCCCATCGCCCAGGATCTCAGTCAAGAAACATTCATCTGTGGCCCTTCTTTGCCATTTCCAACTCTGCCACCCCCTTCGCATGACAAGGTCCCCTTCTTCCTTTCCATTCCTGTCAGCTTCGTTTCTCTATAATCTCCGTACAAATCTCTAGCCTGACTCTGCTTCCTTTCCATCCTCTCCAGACGCCCGCCTGCTGGACCTCAAAAGCGCAAACGCTAAAAACCGGTTAAGTTGACGCAAGGAGAGAAGGGGTGTGTGGGTGGGTGTGTGTGTGTGTTAGTGTATGTGCTTGTGTGTGGAAGAAACCAACGGGGTCCACGCTGGTGTCCATTTCTGGAAATGCCAACCGCGCCCTACTGCGGAAGCCAGGATCAGGTCCCCAGGGCGCCCCTCCAGACAGCACTCTTAGCGAAGGAGCTAAGACGGCAGCCCTGCTTCACCCAGACCCCTAGTTCCGCAGGAGCTCCGCCCCGCCAGCGGCACAGCACCCCTGCCCCGGCGCGGTGGTAGGGCCCGGCACGACGTCACCCATTGTTTACAAATCAACCCAAGCCGGCAGGATTCCGGCTCCCGCGGCGGCAGGCGCGCGGCTCGAGTGCCTGGCGGGCTCCGGCTTCCGCGTCCGCCCCGGCCCGGGTTTCGGCCTCAGCCCCGCGCCCTCTCCGCCGCGGCCCACCGCGCCCACCAGCGGCTAAGCCTCCAGCGACGCCCGCACAGCTCCGGGTGCCCGGACAGGGGGCCATGCCCTGCCGGAGGGAGGAGGAAGAGGAAGCCGGCGAGGAGGCGGAGGGGGAGGAAGAGGAGGAGGACAGCTTCCTCCTGCTGGAGCAGTCGGTGGCGCTGGGCGGCTCGGGCGAGGTGGACCGGCTGGTGGCCCAGATCGGCGAGACGCTGCAACTGGACCCGGCGCAGGACAGCCCGGCCTCGCCGTGCGCGCCCCCGGGGGCGCCGCTGCGGGCCCCAGGGCCCCTGACTGCAGCGGTGCCGGCGGACAAGGCCCGGCCCCCGGCAGTGCCGCTGCTGCTGCCGCCGGTGTCGATGGAGACGGTGGGCCCGGCGCCCCTTGGAGCCCTGCGCTGCACCCTGGGGGACCGCGGCCGCGTGCGGGGCCGCGCTGCGCCCTACTGCGTGGCGGAGCTCGCGGCAGGCCCCAGCGCGCTGTCCCCACTGCCCCCTCAGGCCGACCTTGATGGGCCTCCGGGGGCTGGCAAGCAGGGCGTCCCACAGCCGCTGTCGGGTCCGTGCCGGCGAGGATGGCTCCGGGGCGCCGCCGCCTCCCGCCGCCTGCAGCAGCGACGCGGATCCCAACCCGAAACCCGCACAGGCGACGACGACCCGCACCGGCTCCTACAGCAGCTAGTGCTCTCTGGAAACCTCATCAAGGAGGCCGTTCGGAGGCTTCATTCTCGACGGCTGCAGTTACGTGCAAAGCTTCCCCAACGCCCGCTCCTGGGACCGCTGTCGGCCCCGGTGCATGAACCCCCTTCGCCTCGCAGCCCTCGCGCGGCCTGCAGTGACCCAGGCGCGTCCGGGAGGGCGCAGCTCAGAACTGGCGACGGCGTTCTTGTCCCTGGCAGCTAACACGCCTGGGGTGGTCACAGCGCCAGCCTCATACTGGAGGGCAAGGGGTTCCCCTGAGGGCTGCAGTTCTGCTCAGGCTGATGGAGAACTCTGGCTTTTGGAAGCGAGAGAAAAAAAGCTAATGATGAGGAACCGAAAAATCGCGAATGTTTCACGGGAAACTGGGGTCGAAGGCCAAAATATTTGGAATGCAGGACTTGGCCCTATTTAAGGCAGATTTTACAGCGTGCACCCCAAGTTAAAAGTCAGTAGAACTCCTTATTTGGCGTGACCCGACCTGGCCGCGGAGCCTCAGTTCCGCGCAGCCTCTCAGTGCCCTCCAGCCAGCGACCATGTGGCCACAGTCCACGCTTCTTGGGATCGCGGTGCGCCGGAACCACGGAGGATGATGCCAGTTACTTGCTTCACCTTTTCAGAGCTGGCTCCTGGTCCACTTTGTGGGAGGAAAACATGAGTAGATAATTTCAGGGTGCACCCCAATCTGCCGGACTTGAATATTTTCGACACTTAAAAAAAAAATCTTGTGTCTTTGGAGGTGCTCCTTAATATCAAATAACCGGTGCCATGAAGGGACCCTTTGGGGATTTAATAGGAGTAACCCCCGCCCTCTCTTTGCAATTGTCTGCCTTTCTCAGAGTGGGAGGGAAGGCTGTACGACACAGGTGGGGCCAGGAGGTGGGGGCGGGGGGTGCTGAATGGTGGTGGAAGGGTAGAATGAGGCGCGGAGTAAACCCCACGCCCTCTCTAAAGTGTATTTTCACAGCCGGCCTGCCTCTCCGAGGGTTCAAGGTCACTGTTTCCTGGGCACGCACTGGGTTTCGGGGCAGAGTAGCCGGGTTCTGCCCGTGTTCGGAGAAGAGTGCAGTGTTTTGCAAGTGCTGGAGTCTACTGAGGACACGCGCGCCGCCGCCACCGCGGGTGTGGGAAAGCGCGGACGTGCTGGGCGCCTGTGTTTCCCTGGGCGACCACCGTCCCTGGCCGAGGCCCCGGCTTTCACGGAAACTCGCTAGACGGAGTCCTGGGTTCCTCCTCTCCCCCTCGGCTCTGCTGTCCTACTCATTCGGTGGCGCAGGGATCCTGGGGGCCTGGGTTGGGGGCTAGGGAGACGTCATGTGATGGGCACTCCAGGGACACACAGCCTAGCACAGCAGCTTATAATGGGCTCTCCGGGGCCATTTGCAGTCACAGCTGCAATTCCCTGGATAGACGGAGTTGATTTCCTCCCTCTGCCCCTCCCCCAGCCATGCCAGCTGGCCTTTGTAAGTGCAGGAAACCGAGTAGAAAATGTGACCCTCCAAATAGAGAAGCTGCAGGCTTTGCCGTTGCGAACCATGGTGAAGTGCTTGGAACATACCACTGAAGGCGCTGAGACTGTGCTGTGGTTCTAGTTTTATAGTCAATGGCTTGTTCATCATCCAGATGTGGCTACTGACATATCTACACTTCGCACCGGAGTGTCTGGAGTTGTGGCTGTCCTGATTATAGGATTTTAACTTAACTGAAATGCCTGCTTTGAATAAATGCGTTGGGTTTTTTGTTTGGTTTTATTTTATACTTGCCATTGGTGAAAAAGATGTACAGAACACATTTCTCTGATCTCCATAAACATGAAAACACTTGAAAGCCCTGTCAGCCTGGCTTGCGGATGGTAATTAGAGCGCCTTTGTGTCTGAGCAGCTCACTAGCTAGACAAGGTCTCCGCAGCTGGGTGTGTATTGGTGCTGGCATGAAATTAAATGAAAGTGAGGTCAGGTTTTGGACCAATCCCATTCGTTAAAACCTCAGAGCCTTTTGGATTACTAGTCAGTGATGGAGATGTGTTATAAAGCTGCCTCTATTAGCAAAGGACATCAGATCAGCCAGTCACTGCAGATTGGGAGGCTTTTTTTTGTTGTTGTTCTTTCTACTGTGGCCATTAAGTGCACTTGTTCCACAGGGTGGCCCTTAAGGCTGGGGCAGTCCTTGATTAGGGAACTGCTCACAATGGGAGCCTGGTGATAGGAAAGCTGGCTAGAAACTAATAAAAGACTCCTCTCTTTGCCCCTGGGGCATTTATGCCATTCTGTCCCTAAGCAGTGACATAACAGCCCATGTCTATCCTAGTTCTGACTTCAATCTGTTCTCTCAGAACAGACTGAGGAAGGAGCTAATTTCCTCCCTCTGAGGAAAGAGTACCCAGGGTTTAAGTGCGCTTCTGAAGTGGGAAGGGAACCTTGGACAAGTTGCTCTACCTCTGTGGTCTTCAGTTTCCTCATCCATACAATAGCGATAATGAAATAAAAAGTGAGCCAGGCCCCGTAGCTGGCACCTGTAATCCTAGCAGCACTTTGGGAGGCCAAAGTGAGAGGATTGCTTGAGCCAAGTTCAAGACCAGCCAGGGCAACATAGTGAGACCTTGTCTCTACAAAAAAAAATAAATGAGGCAGGAGGATTGCTTGAGCCCAGGAATTTGAGGCTGTAGTGAGCCATGACTGAGCCACTGCACTACCACCTGGGTAACAGAGCAAGAACCTGCCTCAAAAAAATAAATTAATAAAAGGAGGCGGGTGGATCACCAGGACAAGAGATCAAGACCATCCTGGTCAACAAGGTGAAACCCCATCTCTACTAAAAATACAAAAATTAGCTGGGCATGGTGGTGCATGCCTGTAGTCCCAGCTACTCGGGAGGCTGAGGCAGGAGAATTGCTTGAACCCAGAAGGTAGAGGTTTTGGTGAGCCAAGATCGTGCCATTGCACTCCAGTCTGGGTAACAACAGCGAAACTCCGTCTCAAACAATAAATAAAATAAAATAAATTAATAAAAGGCATATGATGACTGGCACGTGCTGGAGATGAACAGTATTGAGTCCCTACCCCTTTCTTCCCAGGACTGTCCCTCAGCAGCCAACTGACTGTGTCCTCATTTTCCCACAAAACAAGAGCATGCCATGATCCCAAACCTGCTTTCTGGAGTGTTCTATGACTTTGAGTCCTGATTTTCTAACTCCCTTTTTGGCTCAATGCCCCATTTTCTCAAATTCACACACAGATCCTGATGGTCTCTGTGGAGTACTTCAGAACCCACCAAGCCTGCCATTTCCCACAACATGCCCAGAAAGAGCTGTGGGGGGCTCAGTCCAGTGTTCTCTAGCATGGGAAGCATAACTATGGATACTCTAATACAAACTGAGGAAGAAAAGACCCCAACAGTGCGGTGGGCACCACCTCTGGGCGCTGAGCATGAGGGGAAAGTGGTCAGGTAGTGATGTCCCCTGGCATGGGAGTATCCCTGGAGTCCCCTTAGTGGAGGCAGGATTTATCCAAGGTGTAGGGGTTCTGAGCAATCCAGGGCTTTCTCCCCATCCTGAAACTGGCTATGATTTGATGTGACTGCACCGACTGTGCATAGCTTCTTATAATAAGAATGACTGGTTAAGGTCAGACTCAACCTTAGGGCCCATGTAGTACAATGCCCTCCTAAAAAAGTAAAACTGGGGGCCGGGCGCGGTGGCTCAAGCCTGTAATCCCAGCACTTTGGGAGGCCGAGGCGGGTGGATCACGAGGTCAACAGATCGAGACCATCCTGGTCAACATAGTGAAACCCCGTCTCTACTAAAGATACAAAAAATTAGCTGGGCCCGGTGGCACGTGCCTTTAATCCCAGCTACTCGGGAGGCTGAGGCAGGAGAATTGC